>UPTC01000555.1:0-33749 GCA_900537255.1 Acanthocheilonema viteae
TCAATATAATACTGAATGTGATATTAACTTGTATATAGTAATTAAAAAAGATCGATGGGTTTTATTTACAATATTAATAAAATTCGATAATTATATGGCAGTTTGTTTAAAATTTCTTTGAAAAGAAATTTATTTGTCGACTAAAAATTTTTAAAGATTTCTAAAAAATTAGCCAGCTAAAACTCTGTTGTACGATATATTAATAGCTCTTAATTTGCTTCTTGTTTTTCAATTCACAAATACTTTTTTAATTTCGTTCTTTTTTTCAACAATTCACTAATAATTTTTGATAAAGCTGATGAAGTAAAGCGATAAGTGACACATGACTAACTGATCATGCATTAAACGGCACATCAAGAGCATTGTTTAAACTTCGATAAGACAGACAGATGTCGTATCAATAAATATAAGGTTAAAGGTCATAGCAACTGTTTGCTATTGACATATGATATGTGTACTTGATAGCTTTTTCTAGGCATAAAGTTTAGTAGAAATCACACTAAAAAACACTGCAGCAGCGGAGATTGTCAAGCTTAAATCTGTGGATAAAGGTTATCATAATTGTCAGTGACTGGGAAATGATATATATGTATTGAATAGCTTTCCTTTAGACACAAACTTCCGCCTTCTGAGAAATTGTCGAAATATCACAGTAATCGATCTCTAATCTTTGACCTGTGATTATTAATATAAAATTTGGTCTTTTCCAGAAATGCATGAACATAACGACTAAAAAAATTAATTATAGTTTAAAGTCAAAGATGAATATGAATTAAATTTTTAAAGCATACATGCAAGAATAGAACAAATAAGTTACCAATGATGGATTAATGTGAATTTCAATGGAAACAGAGCTTAAAAAATCTTCTGTTAAGAAATGTTTCGGAATTCATATCACTTTATCCATCCAGTATTATATAAAAGTTCCGAAACTTCTTGTAATAACGAGATAAAATATATAGTTATTTGTCTATCTATTATAATAAATCCCTCTTTTAATACATATTTCAAAATTTTGAATGTTGCACTTCTTGCAATTAATTAAAATTTATCAATCATCAAACTGACATCGCACAAAAATTTTGGAAAAGAGTAATTTTAAGATTAACTATGAACAATTAACGCACATGTAATAAAAATATCTGAATAAATAAGTAAATATGGCTTGCCTATTTATTCATTTATTTATTGTTTATTCACTCGTTTCTTTGTTTGTTGTTTATTTGTTCTTTGATTGAACGAAATAAAAAAATAAGTGATAATTTTCTGATAGCGACAATTAATGGCAATACGATAATTCCCATCGTCGTTAAAACGGACGATAAAATTGCAATTTTACTAGCCCTACGGTTGGGTCTGGGAACTGATCATTTGGACCGATATTATTCGTATTCCCGTTCAACACACATTTTGATTAGAAAATCGAAGATAACAATGATAATGGAGGAGAGAGAAGCTGAGATGAACGGAAAAATGGGGGAGGGGGAGTTGCGTGCCAATTATTTATTTCAGTTTCAATTCGTGATGAAAACGGGAAAAGAAATTTAATAGGAATCTATAATTGCAATAGCAAAATGTTGGATGCAATAAAATGAAGTTTTGAGTTAAAAAAAATTATGGGAATGTACTGATATCTCATAATTTTAAATTCATCGGGATGAATTTCGGAAAAAAATGAATCATACAGTACTATTTCAAACATACATACTATGATGCATTCACAAACACACACACACACACACACCACACAGACTTCATAATAAATTAATTACTGTAAGTCAATTAAACTAATTTTGTTAATGCAATAAAATAATTCAGTGGAAAATTTAACACAATTATTAAATAAGATCACTTTAATGTGTAGTATATCAGAAATCAATAACGAATAGCAAAGAAAAAATTCCTATTAAATCAATAAAAAAAAATCGGAATTAATTTTTTCAAGTATTACACGTTGTAATTTTCAAATGATAAACTTTACACTCCTTTCTTTTGTTTCAAAATTGGAATTCATTAGAGAATGGAAGTCGAATTTTCACTTAAATTTCATAACCACAATAATTTATACCGAGATTAGCGGGGAAAATAGTGAGAGGAGGAGGTTCGGGTCGCTGCTTACGAGAAGTTACTCAGCAGCACGCCTGTCTTCGGGTCGATGAAGAAAGGTTTGGACGGGACTGCTCCGATGATCGTTCATTAGAGTGGGAGAGGTTGGTGCAACGGCAGTGTGGTCGCAGTGGTAGACAGCACTACCACAGGTCACATATCATTTGTTGTAGGAAAAGAGGGGATGAACAAATTTGTATGCAAAAGATTTTGCAGAGGGAAAAGGGACCAACTTTAGCATATTAACAGACGAGAATAAAAAAGTGAATAAGCATACTGTTGAAATATGCAACCATTGATTAGCTAATATTAGCAAAATAATGATATTAAGAAAATTTTGAAATTGGAGAATTTCATTTTTCAGAGATCGATCAAATATCATTGAAATTTATGTATGACTAATGGAAAGAAATATTGCATTGTCAAATGCAATATAATCAAAAATATTAATACTAAATTAGTTGTCATATTAATTTGTAGAAAATTAATCACTAGCTTATTTCTTCTTATTAGATTGATCATCACTGTTACATATGCCTTACTTTGGATGAAAAAATTCTCGATGAGCGTAATCCGATATTCAACTACCTCTCATTGTGTTTTCAGTACCATGTAACAACAAAAAATACTGTACTACTGCATTTAAAAACCAAATAAAATAACTGCAGCAAATAAACACATATACACAAAAAACAAAAATCAATGTTATCTGACACGAAGAAAAGCTACCCAAATATTATTTTAAAAGCAATTTCTTAAAAACAAATTCCTTTAAAAAAACAGTGTGTACTTTATAAATAAAGACAACTAACTTGATCATTGACAACGAAATAAACCAGTAATAGCCTGAATAAACAGACATACACACAGGCGATGAATCCGCTGTTGTAATATGGCTTGTTTATTTTTTTTAAAGCAACAAAGCCCGGTTCTGATTAGTGAGAAATGTTCAGGAGCAAGTTCGTAACTCTTCACTCATCACGGCATGGAAATATCTTACAATAATCAAAAAATATATACATCTGATCTTTAAATCACAAACACAAATGACGAAACGAGCCAACGGCCAACACTATCAAACTCTCTCACTGAGGCTAACATACAGACAGACGTACTGATACCATCATCCGAGTAAGTGATTAATTTATATTACGGCAAACTACAAGAAATGTCCAATTCACTTTTTTCAAATATTTCCCACGATTGAAAATAGTATTTAAGTACATCCCTAAATGAATTATTATAAGACAACAAGAAAGAATTATCATCTTTATTATAACATCACGAACAATAAAGCAAGGAAGACAGTTGTAATGAATATAAAGAAATTTAATTTAATCAACAGATCCTAGCCATACACTATTTTTTGGAAATGCATCAAAAACAATCATTAAAAACTTCAAAAATAAAAGGTGAATGGTAGAAAGAACAAATCACCGGATGGATATCACAAAAAATATTTATAACTACACAGACTCCTACATGATATTAATAAGCTATTATTATGAAGGGAGATGGGTTAATACCATCTGTTGAATGAAATAAACTCTGAGATTTAAATTTAAAATTAATAAAAAAAATACAGCAAAAACCAGGCATACAAAGACAACTCCTCAACACAATTACGATGACACAGATGGTAACAAAGTTGCCGAAATGATGTAACCAGTATGTGTTGGTTGAGTTGCCGGAAATGGAAGTAGTGCTGGTGTACAGCTCGTATTGTTATTCTGCTCCGCTACCCATTGCATTTCGGATCTCACGTTCACTGCATCTCCTTCCAATTTAGGCCTTTTTGATACTACAGTTCCGCTTCCATTATCTTGCGAATGTCTCTTCTTATTGAAAGGAATGTTTCGTGTATTGAACGATTTCAACGTGTCCATATTTATGTCACACACCTAAAAATTAAGCTGTAGAAAAATTATATATATAAAAAAGGAAAAAAAAACGCATCTGTTGGAAACATCATTGTCTGACGCATCCCTAACTTTGGCATTTCATAACAGATAACGGAGAAAGCAGCATGGGTAGGATACTACCAATATACGGTAAAACTTATGTCATAATCCTTTCAGTTCATAAAAATTTGAATCAATTTTAGTATAATATGGCACGCTATCCCAATTTCTTCTTTGTTTTCCAACGTTCTTGTTTATTCTCATTAAACACCTTTAATACTTTATTTGCTCTAAGTAATGTCAATGGATAATAAAAAGCGAGATTAGGAGGTCATGGCATAGAGGTAAAACAATGTCGACAAGATTTCAACCCTTTCCCTAAAACTGACATCATCGAAGTGATGCAGATATTATTCTGAAAAGCTTCGGTCATATAGTCTAGTTCGATCCAGAAATAAAGCAACTATATGGGAGACAAGTGTCTTCCCATGAATATTAAGATCTAAACAATACAGAATTATGCTCGAGATAACCTGAAGGCCTTCATTAAGAAAGGATCAGAGTGAAATAAGAATCATCAAGTATGTTCAGGTTCGGGAAAATAGTGCAAACAAGTGCTCTAAATTGCTGTCCTTATTGTTTCTACCTAAGTCAGTCAATGATCACCTAATCCTAATTATTAAAATATATGTTCTAGAAATCTTAAATAAATCTAAAAAAACTGCACATCACTTGGCAAACCCAGTTCGAATATAACTCTTTTACTTGTCCTATCTCCATTTTTTCCAATAATAACAAATATGCTTCCATATTCAAAGAATAAAGGTTAAAAAAATAAAATGATCACTTTTAGCTTTCTTGGCACTAACTCCACCGTACTGATTTGCACAAAGCCTTCACACTGAAGAGCATTACATGTTCTCTGTATCTGTAACACAATTCTATTGAGTGCTGAATACTCCTTTATTTTGCTTAACAAAAAAATTTTTTTTCTATTCTCAAAAGAAAGTTTCTAGCGAGGTTATTTTCCATAAAAAGAATAAAACACCTGTTCAATACAGGGAGAGAAGCTGACCACACGTCCACCATGTATTTTGCTCAGCGCACGCTTTACATGTTTGATTGCAACCCATGGAGCGGGAAGATCAAGAAAGACTGCATCGCATACATTCTCCACAGAAAATCCATCCTCGATAATATTTTGATGCACACATGTAGTAATTTCCCCTAATCCATGCTTCTGTAAATTTCTTAACGAAATCGGAAATCAAATAAACAAAAAAAGATGAAATTACCTAGTTTGCAAAATGTTTTCGCTTTGAGAATCTAATAATTTTGAGGGAAAAAATGACCTAATATGCAATAATAATGCTAACCACCATCTCAAGTTCGACCTGCTTGACCCTTGGTTCTTCGATATCATGCGTATACAAGTGTCCTGTGGGCGCAATAGCCATTGCTAATGCATGCGAAAGCGAGCCACTTCCCGTACCACATTCACAAACTATCTATAATTTTTGATACTGACCAATATGAAAATTACTCAAAAAAAGGAAATATATAGATTACGAAAACTAACCGATCCTGGTCTAACATCTAATAGCATCAAAATTAGTGCGCAATCAGGTGTATAGATAATTTGTGTCCGACGAAGCAAAGCACGCGTCCACATTTCTGCATTGGGACGTAATACATAAACATAACCCGCTGTAGCACTAATACGAGATCCATAACTAGAAAAAAACCATGAAAACAGCCATTTTCTCCAAAAACTTCAAGTCGTGAAAATCATTCACCATTCTCTCGACCAAATGCCAGTATTAATGAAAGCACACTTAAATTTAAATAATATCTTGATATCACGATATTAAAAAATCATCAACTTCTAAACATTCTTCAAGCCATTTTAAAATAATTAATTGATAAATAAAACCCACAATTTAACTTACCGTTTCCCTATAAGATATTCATGTTTCAAAGCACCGTATCTCATTGTGAGAATGAGACCACGCTTCACTTCCACTGCATAAGACGTCCCGTAATTGACATAAATAATCACAGTATCACCTTCTTCAATTATTTCTTTATCGCTTAAGAAACCGGAACCCGTATTGTTTATAACGGCAAGCTGAAGAAAGCAAAGATTGCAAGGATATCGCAAGCAGCGAATGATAATAGATTTTCCAGAAGCTTGTCAAAAAAAAATTGATACAAACTCGAAAAACTATTTTTAATTATTTTAAGAACGCTTATTCTACTTAATGTCATTTCCTGAACATCATTTTCAAAAAAGTTGAACTTACTTTTCTGTCCTCTGCTTTTTTCAATGTGCAATCAGTTCCATTCATCATTTTTCTGCAATGAAATGAACGAAGTTTACTCCCAATTAGCAACACTTTACTCTCTAGCTGCGTGGAATTATGAGGTCATTTTTTGCGAGACTTTCTTTCAAATACGCTAAAACTGAACTTACAGAGCCGTTTTACTGTAGAAATTTTACGCCTTCTGTTCCGGTTCCACTGTTTAATAATTGAGCACGACGTTGTTCAACAAGAATTGCCAACGACTTCAACAATACGTCTTTATCCAGACCGTAAAAAGCTACAATTTGAAATGAATATTACGCAGAAATCTCTTCGTCAAGAAAATGAATTCATCTAGAGCTTTGAACAACTAATTATTGAACTTGTCAAATTAACCGATTGATTTCACTGTTAAAAATCACTTGCATGAAATCGAAATTCCGTTTTTTAATGTTCAAACTATTTACCTTATTCAATAAAAAGTTCAAATTCAATTTTTGCTTCTCGAAATCACAAATATGATGATTAAAAATTCCCACTTGTTTACACATAACCTTGAAGCAAACATCTTGTATCTCCGACTATTAGTATTCTAATTTTTAATCTTTTTCTGTGCGTGCTATGTCTGTGCAGTGCTATGAAAATTTATGCTTGGGATATAAAATTAAAAAGATAAGCGTCCAACTGACATTCTTGTATAACGTCGTCCCCTTGTGTTATTTCGTACAAAGTACAGGGAGTGTTGAGTAAACTGTTACTTACTGCCCACTCGTATATCAATATAGCCCACTCCTCCGGACGCCTCCAGTAAATATGACACCGATTTTTGCTTTTATCTAACCAATCAATATGTCCTGCAAATCAGATTTTTTATCCAACCATTAATCTCACCAACTATAAATTCATAAAGTTATGATAAGCATGACTTAAAATAAAGGAATTTGAAACTAATCTCATTCAACGTTATTCTGAGTAAAAAAGTTACGCTCTAGGCAAAAAAAGCGAAAAAACGGGTTAGCATTACTTTTGCTTGATTACTTTGAAAACTTTTGAATAAAACTCTACTTTCAAAAGATGACAAACAAAGAGCTTATAAGCAAACATCGCCACTTACTTTTATGCTCGAGATAATCGAACACTACTCGTACACTGTCTAGCGGCAATTTCCGGTTGAGGGCGCTATTAACGAATAATTCTGAATTTGATATATCTGCCAAATCCACTGTATAAATTTTATGAAATTGGCAATAGTCAACGACCAATCGACTCCAAGCTTCCAACTGCTTTTCACGGGTTATTAAGGTAGTTTGTAAGCTGGAATAAAAGGAATATAACAGAAGTAAGAGAGTTTGCCTCAAATTTAGCTACTGAAATATAATTGTTTACTGACAAAGATATAACCATTAAAAAGTAGGTTTAACTGGAGAAGGAATCAAGCAACCAAGGTAAGCAATGAATTTCAGATATCACAGGTACATCTAAAATTCGCCGTTTAATAATGACAGAACCATGAGATTTGCAACCTATGCTAATGACCGTGACCTAAGAGTATATAATGATTTGAGGGATTTCTGAGTAGTTCAAAAATTTTTATAATCATAAAGTACACGTTAACTCATGCTTAAAAATTCCTCTCTAAAGCTATTTTTAGAAATAAATCGTAGAAACAAACCTTTTCTTAATTTTTACTTTTAATAATGTTTTTTCTTTGAATAACTTACGTGAAAAATGGTGGAAATTCATATTGCCATGGCCATTTAAATGACATTTTATCTTTTCAATGCCATCGAATTTCACTGTACGATGCTACCATAACAAGCGAATTCCATACTGAAATATATTCATCAATATTCAATCAAATCTGCAGGCATATGTGACTAAGTATGTGTATGTGGCCTAGCGTAGACACGTTGGAAAGGGTGCATTTCTACTCCATATCAACAGACGAATCAAAAAAAAAACAAAGAGCAAAAATGATTCAAAACAGTTAAGTTCTAGAAGTCTTGGATGATTAATAAGAATATGACAGAACGAACTTTCTTGCTATCAACGTTTTAGCACACTGGATAAAAAGCACACTTCCGGACACACAAAGGAGCAGTGTTCAATGAATATCCGAGAAAAATCAAGAACTGAAACAATGGGAATACACTAAGCAGCACAATCTACCAACATTTGCACACCCCGATTCATCAATCGAGGATAACAGTCCAACCGGACAAAAAAACTTCCGGGAAATCTCAGTCCAAAATGTCTAATTAATGTCGTAAAAAAGATATGTGCAATCTCTGCGATATTTATTATTATAAACAAGCCCTAATCAAACGAGAAGCGAACAATGCCAAAAGGCCGATAATTTCGTAAATCGAAATTCCTTCCTGCATTGCAGAAATAGCGTTGCAGCAGTCACTTTCACCGAGTTCTGCAGCCGTCTTGTCGCGATGGCGTATTCGGGAAGGCATTGTCATGTGATTCGAGATGTGAGGGCGGGACTGTGCGGTCAGAGGATGCGGGGGTGAAAGATGGCTGATAGATAATAATATTATGTATAACGTGAAATATTAATTGTAAAATTTTGCAATTCCCTTATGATACTCTTGCAGCGTGCACTTTGACTTACTGCCAAAAGTTTGCTGTTTAAAAAAAATTGAGGAAAAAATATCGATAAAATAAGAATGGAAGGGAGTAGGAATGAGTGAGAGTAAAAATAAGAGGAAATAAGAAAAAAGGAGAAAAAGAAAGAGTCAAACTAAGAATATGTAAGAAAATAGGAAAAGAAAAAGTTATGCTAAGAAAGAGTGCAGTTGGCATAAGTTAATTGTAATATTTCTAGATAAAATGATAATCCTTATCATTCCACTTTATTATCAATGACAATGAAAGACATCAGTGTCCTCAGACTTATTTTCCGGAGCTTGTGCTTCTTTTATTGGATGATAATACATCCATCATTTGATAGCATCGAATGCTATGAAATGATATGATGCATGATCACCAATAGAACAGGAAGCATATCCGAGTTTTACACTTTTATTCTCAGGACATAATGTTACACTGCTTATATACTTCTCAACATGTTTCATTCTGGTTTGTTAGACTCTCACGTTTCGTCCGAATGCTCCGGTAGTTTTCGGATTCCCGATTCTTTCCCATTCAAGTAACTGATTTTTATATTCTACAAATTCCATAAATGACTATTTTAGGTTATAAGTAAAAGTAACGGCGTGAAGTGAATAGGTATGTAAAGGGTAGGAATCATCTAAAGCATGTCATTATCACGAGGCCTACACGCTGAATTATGCAGTTATGTCCAAGGTATCATTTGTTCATGTTTAATTAAAAGAAGGAAATAATTAAATTATATATTTTAATCCATTTAATTTCGAAATGTTGAAATTTTGTAGTTAGAAAAAATTATTCAGAACTGTTTCATATTTTACCGTCTGTAACTTTGTACTGAATGTTCTTTCACAACACTTCGAACATATAATTTTCCATATAAAAAGAAAATACTGGTTACTGATAGGAAAATTGGATAAATATATATTGAGTGATTATATTTTAGTTTTGTTGATGGTTATGGCATTTCTACCACTCCTCGCTGATAGAAATACCATAAACAGATAACCAGTCGAATCGTTTAAGTCATATTTCTTGTCATTACAGAGAAATGTAATTCCATATTCGGATCAAAGTTCTGGGATTGCCGATTGGCGTGTGGCGTGGAATACGCTACAAAAATAGACAAGTTTGAAAGCCGAATCTTTGCAATATCAAAATTTCGAGTTTTCATATTGCATGGGAAAACGCCATCTTTGTTGAAGATTGATCGAACTTTCCATATCTTATCAATACGTACGATTCAAATTGTCAACAATAATGAAGTAATTATTTAGCATCATTTTTTTGGTCAGTATTAATCAGCTGATCATTATTTAATGGAACTTTTGAGATAGCTTATCGAAAAATGTACCAAATATTCAGATATAGTATAACATGTTTCAGTTATCAGTGGGTGAATATCAGAATTAAATTGTTTTAGAATGTTAAAATTGTTATCGAAGTGCCATAAATTGGTCTTATGACTATCTGTTATGGAAGAGCAAATATAATAATTATTTATTTGAAACAAATGTTTATTAACTTGTTAATCATTACCAAAATAATCTTTTTTGATGATTAGCTTTATTTGAAATATTTGAAACAAATGTTTATTAACTTGTTTATCATTACCAAAATAATCTTTTCAGGTGTGCTTTGGTCTCGATGAAAGTTTTTTGGGCAAAAGGCGTATTTTCATTCGTTTGGAAAATGGTTCCAAAAATATTGCTCTTTCTGTACTTTCCGCTTTTAAGCATTATTTCCCGGATATTACCCAAAATCTAAGGTAGACAAAGTTAAGGATGTGTCAGAAGATTTATTAATTCACATTCCATAACGTATATTTTCTTAACTGAAAAATGAAATGAATTTGACTTTATTACCAATGACATCTCATATAGGATATGACAAAAGGATTCCTTATTACATCCATTTATCTTTCTTGTAAATATTTGTAAAACATGCAGGAATTTGTTGGAATTAAGCCCGACTAATTTATATGACGAATTTTGGTTTTTGCCTAGCAGCCGACCATACCTGCCCTGTCATAATTTTCGTAGATCTTACGCTGCCGTTTGTGATTATTATGATCAACCATTCCGTGATGAAGTTGTTTGGGTAAGGCTTTTCATTTTTTCATTCTGATTTATATTTCGGGATTAACAAAAATTAATATTTCTGAATATTTACTCCTTTTTTTCAGGATATAGAAAAAATATATGCGATGCATGGAATTCATACTTTAAGATTAGATGACTTCACTCATTTGCTTCCAAGGTGATTCCCATTTATTTATATTGTATTCCTAATCTCATACAGCATGAACTTGAACGAATCCATCCAAGTGATTTTTAAAGTAATCATTTTTAATGAACGAAAGTAAGGTTTTTGATAATTTTGCACAATCATTAGGTCTGATTTATCGATTAAGAATTATGAACATTAAGTACGATAATGTATAATTAATTGTTTTTGTAATAATTTTTTTTATTCTCTAAGGTTTTCCAACAAAAAGAAAAAATATGAAGAGACTTGGGTAAAACATCATTCTTTCAGAGATTTGCTGCCCATCGTAGCTGTATGTCAGTATTCCTGCTATTTTACGGGCTTATATATTGATGATGTCAAATTAGGTTCAGATCTTGTGGATATTATCTTATCAGTTGTTCGTAATTCGCGTTCTTTAAAGGTACTTATTCTCCGCAGCTGTGCTCTGCCAAAGTAAGTTTTCCTCTTTTCTAACATTATACATTCCTTAAATTAGATTCTAACTAAAAGAATGTCAGTTACTCTCTCCTCTCTTTTTCACTTCCAATTGTGTTTTACTGATAGAGTAAAAATTGAAGGATTGCTCTTAAACTGTATAAATATATGGCATAAATAAAAGCATATTATTCTTCTACTTTTAAGTATTTTAAAATAAGGCGAATTTATAAATCCTGGATATCATTGCCTTGAGTGAAGTACAAAATATCATATTTTGTCATTTTGCTAAGTATTTTAGAGATTTTATTGCTTCGTTTTCAAACGCCTTACAAAGTAGTACGTCTTCTTTGGAAGAGATAGATTTTTCCAAGAATGTTTTGGATGATAAGAAAGGTCTTGTTATTTATCTTTTTGTTTTTTCTTTTTTTAGATAAATTCTTTTAAAAAAAAGTTTTTATTGAAATTATGTAAAACAAATGCTATACATCACATCAGTGCTTATTCTTATAAAATTTATTCTAGGCTTTGTTGCCTTATCGTCTTTGCTGTCAAAACTGACGTCACTACAATCATTAACACTTTCCGAATGTGCATTGTCAGAAAAAAGTGTAAATCAAGTATGCTATGGAATTTTGCAAGGAATCAAAACAAACACAATTCCTGAATGCAAATTTCTAGCTACACTTGATTTTTCAGGGAATAATTTGAAAGATGTAAGCGACAGATGATGCATAAAGTAGTATGACGAATCAACTAGAAATTTTTTTAATTATAGTGATATTTAAATCCAACATGATAAGCACTACCATCTGATCAACCGGCTGAAAACTACGGATATATAGAAAGAATGCGGATCGTAAGATATAATACTTATAGAGTGTATTAGACAGCAAAATCTGTTAAATTTTTACTTAATATTTTATTTTCATTTTTAAGTATTAATATATGCAGGATGTCAGCGATTTACTCCAGTTGCTATCATTATGCATTAGTCTTCGAGTTTTAAATCTGTCTGGGACCGGTATTAACATCGATAAATTGTGGGCTTCACTCATTTATGGAGGTTTACAATTGGAAATACTGAAGTTCGTTAGTCTTTTTAATACTGTTGGCTGTTATTTTGCAACTGTTAATTAAATGAACCAGTAATTGTGCGCTTTTTCCATTGCTACTGTGATCATTTCAGTACCTTTATTAGCTAATGATGTCCTATCCATAAGTTGATGTACAATCTGCACTTCATTTTGATCAATATCAATGCAATTGTTGGCACTTTATAGATCTTTTGTTATTTTACGTAACTTAATTACAGATTAGCGGGTTGTCAAACGGGTCGTCGTAATAAAGAAAATGCTCAACAAATGAAAGAATATTTTTCTACTGCCGTAGCATTGAAACAGCTTGATTTTTCGAATACTATATTAAATGCGGAAATTTTAAAGGTTATAATTTTTGGATTGTCCTATCATATTCTGATTAGTGGTAATGGAGCAGAGTAGATTATGGACGTGGGAGAGTGGAATTTCTTTTTGGTATTGTTATTGTTTTTTTAAGATGGTTTCTCTGATACAAATTTATCATGTTATTCCAACTATATGATGAATTATTTTAGGCCTTGCTTCTTGGCCTTGCAAGTAATCAGCAGCTAAAACCATTCACTTTATGTTTGAATGGTGTCTGTGACAGGTGAGTATTTTAATGTCAAAATCAAAACTTTGATGTGTACTTGAAATTGAAGTCATACTAAAAACTCCATTTCCTCACTGGAGTCCTTTTCCCTTGATGAACAGTGATATTGTCTAGTCTCATTTTCAGAACATAAGGTTCGCAACATACTAGCTGTTATGTTATCATTTTTTCAAGTGATTTGTTCCCTGTTAGATGCCTGATTCATTGCCATAATTCCAATGAAAAGTTCGAATATATACCCGGAATGATTTTCGCGATGAGGGTAGATAATTGGGCCTATTCTTCATGATATCATTAGAAATTCGATCTAAGGATAATCAATTAAGAATAGAATCTCTACGAAATTGTTCTCTTATCAGTTTAAAAAACTGAACAAGGACAGTTTTTATAAAATTATTACAGGAGTTCAGTGACTGTACTGGAGACATGCCTCAGTGGAGTGGATGTTTGTACATTGTCACTAAAAGACAATAATTTGGATTCGGAATTATTACCCGTAATTTTGGCAACTTCACAAATGTGTCATCTCACCAAATTGGATTTGAGTGGTGCAAATTTTCCAAACTGGAAACGGAGCGCTAAAAATACCACAGTTGTATCCAACGTTCTCTTAGAAATTGTCAAACTTATTGGTGAGGATGACTCGGTAAATTTCAGGATAATTTCATATGGCTTCGCTAATTGTAAATTTTATTTTTCTGCTTTCTATCGAGAAACATCTGAAAGTTTCATTTTTCCGATGGCTTTATAAGGTAGCATAAGAGAATAAAATATTGACAATTTTAGTTGTCGATTTATTTTTTCATGCTCATTCAAAAAAAAAAAAAAATGATTTCTAGAATAACAAATGACGGCTTTACTAGTTGGACTACTAGTAAAGCCGTCATTTGTTATTATTAACATCAGATTTGATATTGGAGAATTATAGATGTTACGTAATGAGATGAACAGGTGAAATAGTTCAGAGTTATGGGAATAGAAAACGTTAGTAGCAGCAAAAAAACGTTAGCAGCGACAAAAAAGAGTTATAAAGGATGAATTGGTTATTTATGTCAATTGAGAAATTCAAACAACTTAACTATGATGAAAGAAAACTATAAAATGTGCACTGAAAAATTCAGTAAGTTAGTAAAAGAATGTTTAACCAAATCATTATGTGAAAATTAAAGTCATTTTAGAGATTAAACGAATTGTCGATCGCAGATTGTCGTTTGGGATCGAATTTAAGCGTTCTGTTAAATACACTTGGTGTTGCGTCTTCCTTACATTACCTTGACATAACTGGTGATTTTCAGAAAATTTTGTTTTGATACGACTATTTTTTTGATTTTCTTTTTACTTTAAAAACAATATCAAATCATTATCTCCTCTTCAGGTAATGAAATGGGCAATTTTGGCGCTCGTCTTCTAGCAAAGGCATTACAAATCAATACTTCCTTACAAACGGTTCTTATTGATAGGAATCAAATCACTAGTGATGGATATGTAGATATTGCACATTCTCTAATACTGTAAGTTTTAAGATGAAGTTTGATCAGGAATATTAGATTCGATTATTTGTGTCATCGGTTGTGTCATCATTAGATGAATCAGTTGTGTCATCGTTAGATGAAAGGTAGTTGTTTGAGTGAGATGTTTTCACAGAGTTTTCAGAGAGAATTGTAGTATGATCTGTATGTTTTTGCAAGTTCTTGTTGGTGACTGCGATAAATCACGCTGCAAAAAAATAATTTCAAAATATCTTGGGAACAGACTTTTTACATCATTTGATTCACTTTATTTCATGTTACTCTTTTTAATTTTATTTTCAGCAACTCAACACTCATTTCTCTTCCTTTTCCTGTGATTGATGTAGCGGAATCGCTAAATCGAGGAGATCGTGCAAAAACGCTGGCAGCACTCACTGAGGTATATTTCATTACGGGCTAAAATTGTTCTCATAATAATTAATATTATATCAAATGTACAGGATTAGAGTTCTCATAAAATTTTCTAGGAGCAAGTGTGAATGTTTCAGATTGAAGCATGCGTGAAGAAAAATCGCGCAGGACGTAGCCACTCTGAAAAGCAGTACATGTGTTCGGTGATTGCTTCAAAACAGGTATAACTATGAAATCATATGATTTGGTTTTCTTTTGTCTGTCGGTCTTATGTTTCAAATCAATCCATTTCTTATTATTTGTAATTTTCAGGAAATTGAATCATGCGATAGTGGAAATTCGAAACTCGGTTTCGAAGAACTGAAACGGTCGCTGGATGGATTAGACTTATCCGAAGAGTTGGATATAGAATTAGAAAAAGTAGCTTATGACATGGTCTCTCGTTTAGATGACTTTCTATTAATCAATGTTAAGGTTTGTAGTTTACTTGAATTTTTGTCATTAGTATGCGTCGTACTTTTACTAGTTCCTGAAAGATGATTTCTCTAGCACATGATTCGTTCTTGCAGCAAACTTTACATCCGGTTATGAAAGCAGCTGAAAAGGAAGGCTCAAGTAAGCGCACTTTAGTCATAAAACAGAATTCGCTTGCTCGTGAAGCTTTAAGGAACAATATCGTTAGCTATTTGTGGTAAGCTTGCATTATATTATTACTTGCTTGAATAGACTTTAAAATCATTTCAAATTAACATTTTTTATCGAGGCAAAATCATTAGCTCATGATTTGTAAGTCTTGAAGATATCCATGGTAGCTCCGAATATGCGGAAAATGGTGTGAAACCAATCATTGTCGTCTTAAGCGGGGAGTAACCTGTAAAATCGTCATCATGATGAAACAGACCTATCATAAATACATGTGAAGTATAGTTGCATTTCATTCGCCTAAAGAAGTAGAAATAATCGATAAGCTTTTTCCAGTAAAGCAAAATGGAAATTGATCAGTGAAACTGTACAGAGGATTGTAAATGATTACCATGTACAACGTAACAGTATGGAAAAAGATGATATAGGATTACAGAACGAAAGTGACAGTTCACCGAGTATCAGCGCATCTAATTCTACAAAATTAATCGCTGTGAGGTAACATATGATCTCTGTTTATTCACCTAGACCAACGTAGATTTTTCTTATTAAAATTTTCCATATTTAAGCTTTTTATGCTGAATTACATACTGCTTGTGGGATTTATCTCGCAGTTCATTTTTTGTCTTAGATCACATCGTCCAAAATCGGTGATTACGGAATTATCCATTGATGAAGTGGGAGAGAAGGTTAATTTGGATGCTCCTCCCATGCCTTCCGCTTTGAATCACCCATCAAAATGCCGCCCAAGGCCGATAAGAAATTTCAAAAGAATCAAGGTTGGTGGCTGTTAAGGATGATTAATATTTACTGAGCTAAATCTGTACAGATTTAGCGGAATTCATCATTTAAGTCTAACTGAACTTAGATTTCGATTTTCAGCCTCAATTACTCTTGGAGGATGCTCACCAAAATCACAGTGGAAACGAAAATAATGACAATTCCGCAGTGTACGATATTGCTGCTAATGAATCGGTTACTTGTTCACCTGGCGGATCAGAGGTTGATGCTCATTCCAGCAATTTGTCGATCAATGATGAATATCGTTCGGGTTCACCAGCTGTCACGCGTAGTTGTGCCATGCTATCTCCTTCACAAGAAAACTTCACGGGTGTAGGATCTGGAGCAGTCCAACCATCAACTCCACCTTTACCGCTATCAGCCAATACTTCAGCAATAGCTGCACCACCCATTGTACCAAGACGAAACAAAGCCAGCGTATCTGTGATGCCTCCGACTTTGCCACCTAAGCCTGATCAGATTGTTGCAGTTCGTCCGGTAAGTTGTACCGTCGATGATGACAGCAGATCAGGTCGTAAGTCGGTCGCTGATATGGCACGACTGTTTTCATCTACTGATGCTCCGTTTAGTCGTCGTTCATGAATCATTCATTTACTAATTCTATGTTATTAGCCATTTCCTTTTTCAAATTATGACTGTAATGCCTTTTCTGTTATTGTACGTTAAGTTATGTTAAACTTACAGCTGTTTGACATTGCATATTTTAAATTTTGATCATGTAAATATTCCAAATCGGTTATTTAGGTTTGAATACTATGAATAATTGTGGAAATGACATAATGAGAACAAAGTGCTGTCGCAAACACCATTCTTTTTAATGAATTCTTCTATATAAGTAAGTGGTTGTATTTGACAATATTCGTAGCACGAGGTAAATTTTTTCGTTTTTTAATCTCTTTATACTCATGAAAAAATTTATTGTTTACTGTTTTTTTGAATATATCCCTCTTGCATGATTCTTTATTATATCCTAGTCAAAATAGGATTGGGCGGAACCGAATACATTGCGTAGGAGTATTAATTTATATAACCTATTAGGTTAGTAAATCAGTCTTATCCATGTAGGTTTGCTCAATCAGCTCTTGATCCATGTCGGTTCAGTGAATCTGTTCGATTCGTGTACCTCAGTTAGCTTCAGTCTGATTAGTGATATAATATAATAAATAGATCTGGAAAATTTAAAACTTATTTTATGCAGCGAAAGATGCGACCAGAATTGGAGGCGCTCTAATAAGAGACCAGAAAACGAAGTAATTCTAGTGTTATTTTCATTACAACGAAAATACCAACAAGAGAATTTGCGATGCAAAAGAAGAGAGGGAAAATAGAGAATGCAGAATTGTTTTTACTGTTACATCATTCGTTAAGTGATTTAGAAAAAGTGTAGAGAGAAGTTGATTGTTGTATAAGAAAGTAAAGGGAAAGGATTCCAAAGGAAAGCGGGAGTTAATTCGATTAGGAAATCGAAAAGCATTTTTCAATGATGTGTTTCCTGTGTGTATTATCACCATCATCATTGTTTGCAATTTATTTTTCCCTAGTATTGTTGATGATGTATACATTTTGGGCGCGAGAGCTTTGATTTAGTTCGACTTAATTGTTTGTTATTCTTAATTAATTCATATTCCCTACTTTTAGAATTCCCATTTTTTTTCTAATCATTAATATAGATTATGTGGATAAGTATAGATGACTTTCAAATAATTGACACAACTTTGTTTCAAAAAAATTTTTTCGAGTGATGAGCCAGTTTGTCACCTAGCATATTTTTTTATTTTATTGAAGTTTTGCAGAGTAAGGAAATTCCACTAATTGAATCTCATTTCAAATGCTATTATGGAACGAGTGGAATAATAATACAAAGGTTCATCAGCATGAAATTGGTAAAAGTAGGAGATAGAATTGGTAGTCAAAAGAATCATTTTTTTAATGTTAAAGTAAATTGAATTCCTTTGCTGATTTGCATTATCACTTTTTCTCTTTAATATTACTATTATTATTACTTTATTATATTGCATATTTTATGCTTGTCTTGACTGAATTCCAGCTTACTACATTGTAAGAACTTTTAAATATTTGAGTTATTAAGGTGTTGCGATGCCCAAAAAAATACTAAATGTATTACTAAGGATAGATTTCTATCTACAACTGTTACGAGTTAGGCTGCATCTTAATTTTTATTCTACAAGAGAAAAAGATTTAATTTTCATGATTCTTCACTCAAAGTATTTTTTTACATTTAATCAGCTATCAAGCTGATAAGTTCAGTCATCTATTCAAATAAATGCAGTTTATCGTTTTTCACAGAATGCTAATACCTGATGAAATTTGACTAATCAATGGAAGACATATTGCCCTAAATGTTTTGCGAATTATCATATTTCGCTGTTTACGTTATATGGATTTAGAAGAATTTGTATGGATTTTTGGATTTGATATTATGAGTTTTGGATATTAATTAATGAATGATGATGAAATAGTAGCTGTGAGATATTAATTCGAAATTGTGTCAGATTTCACATTGTTTTTGAAATAGTGCCTATTCGAATTGTTTTCATTTCTCTCTCATCTTTCACGCCTATTTTTATCAAGTGTTATTTTCATTTCTCTTTTATTATTTCACTTTAACTACAACCAATATTGTAATATTTTCCACATTATCAAATAAGCTCATCAGTGTTGATGTTTTTTTTTTTTTTTTTTGTTAATTTGGCTGTTATGATCATTCTGTTTTTTTTCATTCCTTTCCTTTCAGATTTATTGATATTTGACTGTACTACAAATTTCATTCTACAAGTCTTTACATATCGTAAAATATTTTCTGTAAATAAAATTGTTGGAATGACAATTTAGTTTAATGAAAGGTTAAATACTTGCAAAAATATTTTGACAAGAGATATCATAATAATACATATGCTTTTTCTTTTTTTGAAACGAAAAAAGTAAAGGAATAAATTAGAAAAGGAGATGATAAGCTGACTAGGAATTACATATATGCATAGGGCAGATGATTAGATCTCATCAGAAAAAATGATTTGTAGTTGCCATTAACTGGTTGTTTTGGTGAAAAAGAAGGAGAATAAAATTTGGATTAAAGGCGGAAAAAACAAAACAATTTCACTTTCAGTAGCAAATACAGCGTAAGACGATGCAGATGACATGAGGATTATTACATAATTTTCAACGTATAAAAAAATACTTTTTAGAAATCGAAGTTTGACATATCTTAGCAGACGTTTTTAAAATAAATTTCAAAACGAACAAAACGGTAATCAGTGTTTGTTGGATTCTCTGTGAAAGGGAAATGAATCGTGTGGTTTGGATTGGTACAAATCATTCATTGATTATTTTAGTTTTCTATTATCTTAAGTAGCTAAATGCGCTTTCATTGTGATCCACAAAATATGCACCTACGTAAGAAGTAAGAAAAATGGAGCAGTTAAAGAGGAAGTAGTAATACACAGACATTTTCCAATAGCTAAAACTTCTCTATAGAAGGCTAAGCTCGTAAAACGATATCATTATTGATAATACTGTTTTACCGTGCTATCTCTTTTTTCTTACATGTCTATTTAATTTAGATTATCATTTTTTCTCTTCTTTTTTTAAATTGAAATCATCACATTCATTGACTTTTTCTCTTTTTCTGATGTAATTTGAATCAAATGCATTTTTTTTGTCTTCCTATAACTCATGCAACAAAGATCATCTTGCTTTTCCTCTTTTTTCTCTCTCCCTCTTTCCACTCCTTTTTTCTAGCTTTTCAGAAAAAATATTCGTTCTATTAGTGAGAGATGATGAGAGGAGAGAGTGCAGAATGTTAGTATATAAGTTGCTTACTGCTACTGCAACTACAGCTATTTTTAGTTTTCAATGTTCACCCAAGCACAGGTTAGAGTGGCAGTCAGATCTATTCTTTCCTTTCCATTCATACCACTCTCTTTTTCATCTTCCCTTCTTCACTGCTAAAGATTTCCTCTTTTTTCGCTTTCTTTATCTTTTCATATAAGTTACAAATTTATTCATATTTTTAGATCCGATTACACTCATTTAATTTGGTTTTTCAGGTATTCATTAACAATTACATTGAATTATGTAGGGCTTGTTGGTTAAGTAGTGTATTAATAATAGGACATCGGAACGAGAAATGGTACTGATTAATATGGTTGATTAGTGATCTGGAAGAAGAACTATTTGCGTGCACTGTATTTAATTTGATTTGTTTGAAATTTAAATTAGTTCGCTTTGTGCACGTTAGTTCGGTCGAAATCATTTTTTCATCTTTGAATTCACATGATTGATTTTGTTTATTCTAGACTGCTCGATTCTATTGATTCGTCTAATTTTTACATCTAAGGCAAAGCAAAAAGTTATTCCCTACCGGAAATATCAAACCCACTGCTTAATTCGGTAGGGGCTATTACTCATATTAGCAATAGAGGAGTGCGAAGTCGTTGCTAACTCTTTCGGTCCAGATACGCTGCAGGGTTCGAGCGTGTGTGGACTTTGATTTTGGCTTGGAAGCCCGAAAAAACCTTGAAGATTTCGTCAGAAGAGCACACAGACGGTTCATCACCGCCTTCAATTCGAATTTCGCAATCGGTTGGTTCATTTCTTTTTTATTTCCAAATCGTAAAGCTCTTGTATTGTTAAATATTGAACGTTACTAATTAGTGAATAAATTCTATTTGTTTTACTTTTCAGGTTATACGAGAGCTTTGTGTTGCTCTGCTATTCTTGGATCCAATCCCGCGACCAGGCAGTACTCAAATTAAGCTTGACGTAAACGCAGAGCCTCCGTGGGATCCTGATCCAGTTTGCTAACATTCGTAAGTGCAACAATTCATCATATTAGTTTTATAAGTATTATAAAAGATTTACCTGAATAAAAATGGAATTTTAATTATCTTTCATGCAGATTTTGATAATGCAGCATTTTCAAAGCATCTCTTTCAGCATTTTTTGGATTTCGTCGAAGTGGTTGTGTCTTAATAAAACGCTTGAAAATTTCTTCACTTGATTACGCTTATCAATTAGTTCACCCCTCAGTTTCGGCTTCACTTCCACCGGAAAAACCGTGCCACTGGACCGAAGTCGTTAAACGTCGTACATTTTGCGTCCGCTTATATAGGCCACCTTAATTCGCCGAGCACGTAAATATTGTTTCGTAAATATTATTTTTTTTATTGCTTTGTTTTGTTTTCTGAGAATTTTTGAAATTAAGAATTTCCTAGACTTTTGATTTGTGTGATTTTCTAATATTGATGTAACCTTTTTCTTCTTTTTTAGACCTATTTTTTCTGACCATTGTCATGGCACCAGTACATTCATTCGATATCTGTAACAGTTACAATATCGATGAAGCCTATCACTCTACTAATGTAGTTAAGCAGTGCGATTCAAAAATCAGCTGCAGCGATGACTATTTTGATGCAATTCGAAAGTTGATAGCAACTAAAGTCGCTAAGGTATATTCATGAATTGATTGCTCTTATAAACGAATTTTAGTTATTTTTCACATTTATAATATCAACCTAATTGCAGAGTGACTATGACCCATTTTTCGTAATGAATGTGGAACTCATCGATGGCATTCTGAAAAACTGGTTCAAAAAAATGCGAGATATTAAACCTTACTATGCATTACGATGCAATTCAGATAATGTCTTGCTGAAACTACTTACTCGAAATACCGATATGGGTTTATGTTGCATCAATCGATATGAAGTTGAAATGGTTCATTTTTAAGTTAAGGTGTCATAATTGTAGGGTAAATAACAGCTTCGATATCAATGACGAGTTCATTCAAGTTTAACAGCAGTGGTATTTTACCAGCTTAAATGTAGTATTAATCAATGGTGTATAAATGAACGATCACATTATCCTAAAAGATAAAACTCTTCCATTACTGCAGGCTATGAAAATTGTCAACGTAGATCGAATCATCTATCGAAATCCATTGTGGACACGTGGCAATATTCGTCATGCTAAGGAATGTGGCATCCAAACAGTTATCATTGAAACGGAAGATGATTTAAAGCGTTTTGCAACGTATTATTGTGAAGCAAACATAATTTTACGTGTAACAATGGATCGAAAGGTGGTTAGTGATCCTCTTACGGAGGATAACTTGGATGTCGAGAAAGCTAGCAGTTTACTTCGTACTACAAAGGACTCATCAATGAGAATAAGAGGCATTAGGTATGAAAGTTAACTACGGTTTAATTAATTCTTTTTTTAGAGATCTTGTAGCTAAGTAACTTATCTTAGTCCCTATTTTGACCTACCTGTATTAGTAATCATTGTTGAAGCTTATTATACTTGTTTAATCAAAATTTGTTTTAGCCTTTCTGTACGCTCAGTCTGTTCAGCGCCAACAATATATTTATATGCAATTGGACAGTGTCGGCGGCTGTTTGATATTGGGCTGGAAGTAGGCCATAAAATGGATATTTTGGATGTAGGTGATGGGTTTCCAAGTATGTCTGCTACTGATGGCTTATCATTTGATCAGATTGCTGAGTCACTGCATGTTGCATTTGCACTTTTCTTCCCATCAAAGCTCTTCAAAAATATAAGAGTAATCGCTGAACCAAGCTCATATTTTGCGGCTTCTTCTTTTTCTTTAATTACACGTGTCATTGGCAAACGGCTAATTGATGGAAGTTTTCTCACAAATAATGGTATGTTTATGTAACAGTTATGTACCTCAGGTACCTCATATTTGGTTCTGTCGATTTTAGCTTGATAAAAAAGATTTAATTATGGTTCATTTTATATTTTCATAACTTATGATGTGTATTTTATTAGACTAAGTTTTTTCCTTTTTTTTGAAGAAGTGCATCATTGAAATTTTGCCAAGAAAAACAAGAAAGGTAAATAAATGAACAGTGGATTAGAATTGAAATTATAGTTCCAGATTTTGTCATTTGTAGAATCAGATGCTGGTACAGTCGGCTATGTTTATCAAATCAACGAAGGATTTTATGGAGCATTTGGCTGCAAACTTCTAACTCATCGTAATCCTGTTTGTTCGCCATTAATGATTTTCGGCGAAAAAATTAAGACATATGCAACAGTCATTGGTCCTGAAGTTTGTGATACAGATGTTGTTCTATCACTGACAAGACTTCCACCTCTACAGGTCATATAGCACTTTCATTTATGAATCTTGCTTAAATACTACATTAATAGAAAAAATATAGTATTTGTATGATGGTAGGAAGGATAGCTAAATATATTGCTAAACTCCCGACTTGCTTTTCTTTATTGATTGTTAGTATTCCATCATATTTGTAATATGAAATCTTAATTTTTGACATCAGAAAACCGGTTATATTAAAAGTATTTTTAGGTGGGTGATTGGCTCATTTGGCATGATATGGGAGCTTACACAATTGGTAATCATGACATGTCTGAACAAAATGATCCTCCTTTGGTTATTCAGTATTATTATGCAAGTGAAAAAACAAAGTAATTAAATTTCGATTTATGATTTTATTTGTGATTTCGGTAACATTGTCGATGTAGCCTACATGGTACAAGATGGGTCAAGATTGCCATTTTAGTTCTCTGTTTTGGTAGATGTCTTGGAGTACCATCAATCTCGGCGCTGTACGTAATGTTGTCATAATCGAAGTGCATGATTATCTCATTGCCCTTTACCTGATATTTACCGGATTTCAAGTTTTGGACAGACTAAAATACTATTTTCAATCAATGATTTTTAATTTTTTACCCTACCGTTAACGATGCGCATGCTTTAGTAACTCACGTATGACCAGTCAAAAAAATTTCAGAACTATTTTTCCGGATTCAAAAACTCTACGATTCGAAGATACACAAAGCGAGGAAGGAAATTCTTCAAGTAACATTGTATGCAATGCTTCGAAATCCGAGCTTATCACTCATACAGATGCTGTTGTTACCGTTGCAAAACAATTTAAGACATAATAGTTTGGTGTGTTCTGAGTTTAGAAATTTTCAGATGGCGTGAGCCGCTGAGGGGTGAACTTTTTATAAACTTTGTTATTGAAATATTCAAAGCATTTATGGGTATCATAAACTGTGAATTTATAGTCATTTACTTTACTGTTGAAAATTATGTTCATGCTATTAGTATGTGATTTTTCCCTATTTTTGTTCTTTTTAAATTTGTTATATATTAGTGATAAGAGTTTCTATTTGATGATCTGTATGTTCCGGTTATCTTTTCCTGTAAGCATATTTCTTAATCCTTATTTCGACAACGCTCACTTATACCTCATCTTCACAAATTGACGTTTTTTGAAATGATGTGAAGCGTTATTATTCGATTTAATGTCATTAAGAAGTTTTATAGAGAAATCGTACAAATAGCTTCCGCACTGTTATCTCTCGACTATTCTTTTATCAAATCTTCGCAGAGGGCCATTTTTTTCTTTGCTTTGCTAAAATTATTTTTTTATGTATAACTCAGACTTACTTGCTTGTTTATTGGAATTTTGAAATAAGCAACTTAATTTTGCCGTATTTTATTTTTCTTTTTTCAAGGTTTTGTTATGAAAGCAGTGAATAATAGCTGTACTCGATATAAGTTAACTTTGCAGGTTAATAATGAACAAGGATCAAATATGACAGTTATTTAATAATTTTCAAACATTACAGTGGGTAAAGTTTAAATGTCAACCACAAGCTTTAGTTGGTAATGGAGTAAGATATCGAATAAGGGGAAGCGAAGAACTATGAAAAATATGACAATAAAAAAAATAACTTCCCCCTATTTGTAAAACAAAAGTGTGGTAACATACATTTTCCTTGAAATGTTTTAAGGCAGCTGTAAAAGCACCTCGTTAGAACATAACAATCAGATAATATGCCGAAAATTTTCTGTAGAACATCTGCTAATTTTTTGTTTTACAACGATATCTTCAATTTTAAATGGTTTTTCTCAAACTAAATTTTAACGCTTGCAGAAAAAAAAGGTATAAGAGTTGGGAAATGAGAATTTTATATCATTATTTGCAACCTTTTGCAAGTAATGCAGCAGATATTTATCTTTTAGCACACAATAATTGGTAATAGTAATTGAAATCATAATTGATAAGTTACGAATACAACTCATTGGTATTGTAATATAAATTACATCGTGATTCTATTTTCGAAATACGTAAGAGGACAAATCAGGCTGATATTTGTAGTGGTAGCACTGCCAAACTATTCCAGGATAACAACATCCCTCTTTTGAATGTTCACACGTTATTGTTCCATCAAGGAAATATCCATCTTTCCTGTGTTTATTCTTTTGACAACTGAAAAATTAAAAGTTTCCATGATAGAAAGATATAAAGGATCCTTCGAGATCAATGAGCCAGATGCTTTTTTTATGTAATAGTTTTTTCGTTTTCCTTTTTTGAGGAAAGAAGAAAAATGTAATAAATACTGTCACAACAACAATCCTTTACGTGCAAGCATGATAAAGCTAAAAATTCACATCAAATTTTGATAAATTTCAAAAAAAAATTATTGGCTATAACGGAAAATCCAAACTTGGTTGAAGTAATTTTAAACAAATTTAAAAACGTTATGACACGAATGAATTAATTAGATGTCTCTTATAAAAAAATCATATTTGATTTAACATTAAATGCGAACAGGATATACTAATCAGTTACCAGCAACGTTCATGGAACAAGTTTCCGATGTAAACCGTTTAACAGATGATTTTCATTAGTTTGCCGGTTGGGTTATTTACTTAAGGAGAAAATTACTTGAAAGTTAGTTCAAAAACGATTTTTTTAAAATGAACATACGAATTCGATTGATGCACCAGGCGGTCTATTTCCTCGATTACATGCTTCTCGAAAATCATAGTCATCAAGGGGTATCGGATTTAAAACATCAACCATACCAGTATGACCTTCCAATGCAAGATCAAGAATTCGTGGAATGCAATCCGACAAGAAAGATAGGTAAAATGATGATTCCATACCAAAACACTAAAAAAGCAATGGAACATCAATGAATATTCTATTTCATAATATTTGAGAACTCTACTAATAATTTTAGCATCAAAAGAACTAACTATGAAAACCTGGGAACGAATTTCGAAATTTATACTTTTGTTTGCAACCAAAGTTAATCATCAAATCAAAAACGGACTGCAACAACGAACAAATTATGCCGATTGATCACTGCTTCGAAAAATGATTTATCCCGAACTTAATAAGACAATAATCAATCGCTTAAGTTTGACGAATGCTTCTTTTCAACATGACGAAAATAAGAAATTATTCATATTCTTTAAACTTGTCAATTTGTTAAACCATCTCTAAAAAAATCAAATAATACCGTTGTCTTATCGAATTCATCTTCTTTATCGATTACAATTCTTGCTCGACAGAATAGGATGGTATCGAAATGTTGCAATAAACGATCAGCAAATTTATCAATAGCCATAAGATAATTATAAAGTTCGAAACGTATATTAGGTAGCTAAAAATAATTAGTGGAAGCAAATTATTTGGCGAATCATTATTGCATTCATCATACTTATCATTTACTATTGCTGCATGATTCCATACCAAAACACTAAAAAAGCATGTATAATATAAAGGATAGAAGCATCGTATCCTCACTTTTTGTGAAGTGTAAAATATGAAAATTTTTGACTTCGGTGACATAGTCTATAATCGATAAATCTTTCTAGAAATCCTTATTTCTTTTTTTAATTTTATTATAGTTAGAGATGAAAAAAATGAAGAGCAAGAACCTTAAGCCAACTATTAGCTTTCAATTAATAAAATTAAAGATGATGGCAACATAACGACTAGTAATAAATTACTTGACATCCCAAACAAAAAAAATTCTCGCCAAAAATATTATAAGAAGTTAAATAAGTGAAATGAATTGAGCGTTTGTCACAAAATGATGCCAAAAACCAGGGAGAATAAAGCATCGCATATAGTTTGGTCTTAAGTAACGTTCGAATATCAATCATGTCCTCAGTAGCTACTGAAAATTCATTTTCTTAAAATTTGTCAGCTAAAAAAAATTTTTTCATTCTGGAGAAATGTTAACATCTTATGATGCTCAATTCCTCCATATTGCAATAAATAGCGAATCTGAGAGAAACACATAAGTTTTTAAACATATGATTATTCAGGATCACTTATGAGATACATAAATCGAGTAGATGATGATATGAAGTCCGGATCGTATTCAAACCTGTTAATTGACCAATATTTAGATATTTCACAAGAAAAGTAAACAAATAATCAAAGTTAACCTTCAGACATACTGGGAATGTTGATGTAAACAATATGACTTGGAGATACATCAATGATTTCGTTGATGTCAATATCGTTTGAGTCAAACGGTCGTTTGCTGAGGATAATGTTTTCCTTCTGCAGTGATTCTGGCAGATATCTTTTCTGAAATTATTTCTACAACAACAGTTACTTACTATTTATTATCAAGCGAAATCTTTTCGCATGTGTACTTGGAAATATGCAGTGCTACTTCCTTTTTATGACAATCTTTAAAATAAAAAAATAAACTGACTTTATTCTCGATTAGTCTACTAAGTCGTTTCAAGGCGAAATCAGTGCCATAGACAAGAATTTTATGTGTATTAGCTCCATCCATTCTATTCCAGTAACTCTCATTTTTAACCATTATTTCATGCATTCCTTAAATCCAGAAATGTGATGACAGAGAGAGTCAAAGAATTCAGAAGGTCATTCAAAAAATGGCGCAAAATTTAACCTTCTGATTGCGAGATTTTAGCTTTCCAAAGTAATTCAAGTTCGGCTTTCATCGATGGCATCGTCAGCATCGATACACTGATTTCATCACTTGAAATTTCACCTTTTTTAAACTGAAATAATTCTCAGTAAACAAATACAAGTAATATATAAATTTACACAAAGAATACGGTACAATTCGCTTAACTTGTAATTGTCATTACATGACTCATCCATCACTGGGAATGGAAAAAAATAAACCTTTGCAATAAGTTGGAAAAAGTGAGGAGAACAATCGCATTGACCTCCAATATTATAAACTTCACCAATATGACCCTTTTCCAAGGCAGCTCCGATTCCAAGTACAGCATCCTGAATGTGTAACAAACCAACAGTTTCGCTTTTTTCATTATCATCTATAAGAAATAAGCGCATAAAAATAACTAATGTCAGTTTTTGAAAACTTTTAATCACAAGAAGTGATGATATAGGAGGACTGATTGATAACAAAAACGAATGGATCAAAGAAAAGACAAAGGCAATGAGCCCCGCATTAAATTTATAAGAGTTTATGATAGTTGTACATGTGATGGTATGAGAGTTAGTAATGTAAATTATAAGAAATGACAAAGTGCTACATATTATTTAGTATCTCACCGTGTTGTAGATGCAATAATAAATTATCATCCATTACTCCACCGTAGATAACTGCTGATAATCGCACAGTAAGAGCAGGTATACGATAGCTAATAATATAAGAATGAAGCATCATTTCACAAGCATTAATCGCCGCTCCTTTAAATGAACATGGTTTTGTCGCTGTAGTTTCCAATTTTAATGTTTGCTTTCCATAAACCTAAATTTGATATTGGAATCAAACAAAGAATTTTGCTTAACTAAAAATACAAAAAATTTACATTTTCCACTCCATAACAAATTTATTTTTTTTTGATATCGTAAATTGAAGGTTAAGAGTCAGAAAATGTGACAGAAAAAAGTGATTCTGAATAGAAAAAATTTTCTTAGCAAAAGTGAACAAATAGGTTATATGTCTTCGCAACTGATCACGAATAAATGATGAGAAATAAAGATCAACTGATCAGATAAGAAGATAATATATGAATTAGATAATATTATGAAGAAAAAAAAGATATGTGAAACACTGCGGACAACTTTGCTGTTGCTTACTGCTTCTGAGCTGATAAGAATGAATTTTGTCAATTTTCCATAACACCGCAGAACTTCCAGAAATTGTGTCAGGCAAGATAACGTTTTGCGAAAACATCCTGGATAATCTTTTTTAGCAGCAGTAACACTGACGTCATGACTCCAAACGTTATACAATACTGTACTGATCTGCAGCGAAAAATAAATCAGTTATTCGGAATTAGATATTATCAACCAGAATTTTTTTGACAATTTTCTAAGATAAGTAATAAAATTAGTTGAAGTTGACAAAACTCCAAATTTTCGATCGATTCTTAGCAACTCGTCAAACTCAGAAAATATACTAATGATTGCGTAAAATTTCCAAAATACTGCACTGACTGTAGCCATAATCAGTGTTGATCTACACATATTTTTTATATTAGTCAAATATTGTGTTTATTCGAATAAAAAAATATACTATTAGTTAAGTTAATACAGCATTAATTGATCTAAAATATTTATTTCGATAATATTATCTTATCGTTCGGATAACAGATAATGAAGCGAAACAGTCGAGAACTTATTTATTTCTATTTATCTTGAATATACAAATAATGACGCAGTTAATAATTATTTCGTTAAATGATAAAACTATCACTTATTCAAGACGGATGTGAACAATAAATAGCAATCTAATAACTATGTCTCTGTAATACTGCAATAAAATTACTTTACCTTTCGTTTTTCCAATATTTTTGTCGCCAATTCACAATTACCAGAACTACCAATGATAACAGTGCATTGTTGGGGATAATTTTCAATTTTTTTCAAAATTTCATTTGTATAAGCCGTGTTAGATGATAAATCAAGAATTGTTAGCTTAACATTCGGATATTTCTCCAACAGATATTCAGCGATATGTAAGCCAATATAGCTAAGACCACCAACGATTAGATAATTTAATTCGTCAGTCATCAGATAATATCCCGAAAAAAGAATATAATTTTCCGGGATTTTTTCCAAAATTTAATGGAATATCGCACTTAGATGATATCGTATTGTATTTAAATGATGAACTTCAGCTATTCTCATTATTAATATTATTAATAATAATTGAAATCACACAACAAAGAATAAACAAAAAAATAAATATAACTTTAATTTAAAAATAACATATGTTTAATTCTATTCATTACTAAGATTTAACTAAAACCAGCGTTTAAAACAAAATTCAAAAAAAAAATCATCATAACCAATTTTGAACTAATTATTCAATTACAATAAACAAAACATCCTTTCTCATTTGAAATGATTATAGCATCGCCTCAGTAATTTGAGTTCCTTACTTATAGAAATTTCACATCGTATGAGGGACTGCAAAATATAATCTTCGAAAAAAAAAGTTTAAAAATATCAGAATGAGCAGATAAGCATTTATTTACAGAAATAATCAAAATGTTGAATTATAACTTTCATGATGGCTTATTTGCATTATTCTATTTTTCCTTGGACTTTTTCCTCCTCCTCTCTAAATTAACGTTATATTGTCACTGAAGTGGGAAATTCAACACTGCACCACTTAAGAACAAAACAAAAAAATTATAAAATGTCCGAATTAATAATTTGCATTCACGAGCTGCGTGATTCCGAGCCACCAGCTTCAATCGCCAATTCGCCAAAGGTTTGGCGTTGAAACGCGATTTCTGTCTTGTTGGATGCTCTTTTTCAGTTTTTCCCACATTGGTTGCTTTCGTTTAGCAAATTCGGAAGATTTTTGAAATTTAATTCAGAAATTTAAGTTATGTGCAGTTTTACGTTAAGGAAAAATTGTCTTATATCTATAAATTAAATGGAGTTAATTTAGGATTTAAGAATTTTGGGATTGGTATGGACTCGTTTAATAGAAAGTGCCAAGTTATAGTTAACAGTTATTTTTCTTAATTAATACCAAAATATGAGGAAAGCCAAATAGAATTTGTAGAGATCAAATTTTTTGAAAATTTTTTCAATTAAATTAGCGTGCATGTGGTATTGATATATGTAAGTTATTTAATGATATCTTTGAGACATTTTAGTGTTATCGGATAGAGGCATGAATAGAGCAGCTAGAAAAAAGCTACTTCAAATAAATTTCAGCTTGCAGTTTAATTGCTTTACTGGGTTTATGTCTTTTTTTTGCAAGTAAAATTATTACTTGATTTGTTCAGTGGTACTGTTCAGTAGTCAATTTTAGGAATGGCTGATTGGGCAGATGTTGCTGATCTCCTGGGTGAATTAAGTGATAGCGATGATAATGATGAAGAAAAAAAGCTGAATGTTGAAGAAACTTCTGGTAATGAAACATCAGTATCAGAGGCAAAAGTGGGTAGTTTCTGTATTTAATATTTTATCTATTTGCACTAGAGATAAATAAATGATATTTACCTCATATTTCTGTACTCGAAAGGTAAATATCATTATTTTGACATCATCTTCTTATATAAAATACTTAATAGTAATCTTTATTGACTGCCGTTTTGAGAGTTTTTGCTTTTTCTTGAGATTCTTTCTTAAAATTTTGAGAAAATAGTTATTAATACTGCGTGAGATTTATTCAATCTGTAATAATTATTAGACATCTCAATTACATTTTTATTTTATATTTACCTGTTCTATAGAGTAACTGGCTTTGATTACTCTTTTTATTACTATTAAAGTTTTAGGAGTCAGTGGGTTCGAAACGAAAACCTGACAATGATATTGGTACGGATGACGTACCGGTTAAAACCAGCAGAGGAGAACTATCCATTCACGCCATCGAATTATTGGATGACCCACTCTTTGGTTTAGTATGAATTATATCAATTGTTCTTAGGAAGAGAGAAGTGTTGAAGGATTTAGAAGAGTAGTTAATCGAATCTTGTTAAATCAAGAGTAAATAATAGAGCTATTATCAAAGGTGTTAGTGATATATGTATTTTAACGTTTTAGCTGGATCCTACAGACTTTACTGCAGTGGATACTGTCTCGAAGAAATCATCTTTAGTTTCTTCCTCTGCTGCAGGTTCATCGAATTCGAAGAGTGGACTAAGTGTTCACTTTGCAGAGAATGTCAAGAATAATGAGAAACCGTGCATCAGGGGACGAGCAGTATGCTTTTTCTTCATGATTTAATTTTGAAGTATCTAGTTGTTAGGTATATCATTAGAACTGCATTTAAACTGATTGCCTTTTTATCATTATTGGCAATATGTAAAAGTGATACCGAAGCGTGCTATCAGCACTTTAAGAAAATGACTCGGACCATCGTTATATCTTCACACTTTTTAGGTCCTGACAATGATACTGCGCACTATCTTGTTAATACGAATTACAGGAAGCAGGACCCAGCAGACAAGATTCTCCGGAAACGGAAAATTCCGATGAGGAACAAGGTGAAACTGCTTTGCAGCCGAAAAAATTAAGCAAACAAGATGAAATCTTGCGCCAAAAAATGCAGTAATCATTATTAATAGAAGTTTACTTATTGTATTTCCTCAAACTTCGGATCGCATAATGTGTGTGCCATTTTAACGAAGAAGTTGGAGCAAAATATTTTTGAAATGGAATAAAAGACAGTACCTTTATTCATACTCTCTATTTTTTCGATGTGTTGTAATAATTACCCTTTTCTTTCTACGATTTGTAGGATATTGGTTGCTAATTTTTCCGCTGAACAACTGGCCCGTTACGAATGCTTCCGACGCTCATCTTTCCCTAAAAGTGCAATTCGAAAAGTATTTTTTTTTACCAGAAGTTCATTGAATTTTTATACTTATGACATTTTCTTTTTATGATACAGATTTTTGATGATATTATTTTGCTAAGAAATTTCACTAGTTATATCAATGCAATTCGAAAATTTAGGTAAAGAAATGAATCAAATTCAGGATTTTCTAGATTTTCTTCAATTACGTTCATAATAAACCATAAAAGAAAAGGTTTGTTTAGCTTATTCAACAGGCAACGGGTGTCACACCAGGACATAATGTTATAATAGCCGTTGCAGGACTTGCCAAAGTATTTGCTGGAGAACTTGTAGAAGAAGGTTCTTTTCCTTCCACTTTTTTAATATTTGATTAATTGCTTGAAATTATTCGTGAGTTTTGCTAAAATAATTTAATTTGTAGTTGCTATCTATCTATATCTATGTTTATATCTGCCTATCTCTATCCATCCATCCATCCATCCATCTATCTATCCATCTATCTATCTATCCATCTATCTATC
>UPTC01000556.1:851-33673 GCA_900537255.1 Acanthocheilonema viteae
CTTTACAACATAACATTCATTAGTTATAATTTTAATTCGATCAAAGATTTTCTTGCAGTGACTGTTCAGTATTTTTTCAGTTACTATCGGCTGGAGTTGACGAAGAAATACTAGTAGAGAACGTAAACGGCAAGCTAATCGTGACGATAAATCGACCAAGGATTCTAAATGCATTGAATATAAATATGGTGCGCAAATTATATTCGATACTAAAGGTTTGTTGAAGCATTTGTTTAAAACTTAGCTTGAGGTCTGCGTGCAGGTTCTAACTTTGCACTAATTTTGCTATGCTACTGTGACAGTCTAACAATATAACAGCAGAAAAGGGCACAGTGATTCCTGGTGTCGGAAGAAGCTGTGATGAAATCGATCCGACTTCCAACTTAACTCATTGGCGCATATTTGTGGAAGGAACAAATTTGTTGATTCTTGTCAAAGTCTTATCTACAGGTTCTGATGATGAAAGGCGTATGCTTTTATGGGATTTGTTTTCTATATTCAAAACGGTCATCACTGCCTCAACGCCTTTGGGACCTGCGACCCACGTGGATCGTCTTATGTACTCCAGAGTTTCAAGGTGCGGGAATTTGAGTTGAGCTGTTGAATAACCACTTATAAGTTCCATTCTTATAATCACGTTTGCTCTTATAATAGCAATGACATTGGCTAGGAGTCGATGTAATAAAAAATTTATCATTAGATGGCTTAGGACAGTAATCAACTTTTTTCAGAAATGCAACAGTGATCGAAATGTACCGTTTATATTTGTCAAAGGAGCAGGTGACAATGCATTTTGCGCTGGTGGCGATATTGTTGGTGACTGTAATTTTTGTTCTTAATGATGAGTGATATTTCACTTATTTCTATGATAATTTTGTTTTTTAAGCAATAGAAATAATTTTTTGTTGTATATATTTAAGTAATAGAAATAAATCTATATATCTTTTAATTCCAATTTGTAGCTGTGTTACGTTCTGCTCAAGCAAATGATCCATCAAACACAATACACAAAGATTTCTTTCGCGAAGAATACGTGATGAATCATTTGATTGGTGTTTTAAATGTACCATATATCGCCGTTATGGATGGTATCACAATGGGAGGAGTAAGTTCGTTATCTCCAATGAATTTTTCATTATCGGTATAATTGACTTTGTAAAATATTGCTTTAATGTATTTTTTTCATGTCGTTACATTTAGTTAGCTTAAGTTTTTTGATTGCGCCGATGAAAATTTTCCAATTTCATACCGTCATGAAATTGGAAATTTGTCGTCGGCGTGATCAAAATTTTTATTTTAATTTTCCAGTTTCATTGTCGGTATAATTGACTTTGTAAATCAGTTATACCGATAATAAAACTGGAAAATTAAAAAAAGTTAATTATAAACTTACATAATAACACCGAAAACAAATTTAATATTTGATGAATTTAGAGTTGATTTTCTGTCTAAATTAAATTGCTTCAAAATTATTCAAAAGTTAATTAAATTAATGAATTTTCACATAAGATAACAATAAAATATCCTATGTAAAAATTTAGTAATTTAATTAGCTTTTTAGAAAATATGGATTGCTTTAAAAATATCTATAACTAATAGATTTTTGTGAATTTGAAGGGTTGTGGTCTTTCTCTTCATGGAAAATACAGAATAGCAACAGAACGAACAATATTGGCAATGCCTGAAACTGCTATTGGTTTCTTCCCTGACGTTGGAGGTTATTATAATTTCTACAAATTTGATGAACTTTTTCCTCTGTTATATTTCTTTTTTTACTTTTAATCGGATGAGTAATATATTCGATGTTTTCAGGTACATTTTTCTTGTCACGATTACCATACAATTTGGGTCATTTTATGGCACTTACAGGATATCGAGTGGTAGGCGCCGATGTTTATCATATGGGGCTTGCAACTCACTTCGTAGGCTTTGTATTCAGATTTTGTTTTGTAACTACTATAATTTTGAAGCAATTTCATTTATTTGTTAATTAGATTTCATGTATAAACCTACATGACTTTCAAGCGGTAATAAATTTTTTTTACATTTCTTGAATTTTTTTTTACATTTCGTGAATTTTTTTTACATTTCTTTCATAAAATTGGGAATTTAATTCACATCAGTTTTTAGGTTCCGTCGGAAAAACTGAAGAATCTTGAAGATGAACTACTCAGGACAGATAATAAATTGTTTTCTGTAGAAAAAATAGACCAAATTTTGAATAAATACCACATGAAAGAAAGTGAGATACCCAAGTTCGGCCTTGAAAAACGACTTGCGCAAATTGATCATATATTTAGTGGTAGTACAATAGAATCAATTTTCAAAAAATTGCGAAACGGTGACGATTTTGGCAAGAAACAGTTCAGTATTCTTAGTAGGAAGGTATTATTTTTGAATGGCTTATTAAATGGTTTAAATTTAAGGAACAGTTGAATATTATTGATAGCACACTGATTAACAAAAAGATAATTATTTGCATTCATCAATGAATAATTCAGAGTCCAACATCATTGAAAGTAACTTTTCGGCAGTTGCAAATTGGTTTGAAGATGCAGTTTCGCGAAGTCTTTACAATGGAATATCGTCTCTCCCAACGTTTCATAAAAAATCATGATTTCCATGAGGGTTGCAGAGCAAGTACGTTTTATTTAGCTTTTTTATATAATTATGGCTGATCTTTGAAAAGGTTGAGATTTAAAAGTTCTTCAAGTTGTGATTTCTCCTGAATACATAAATTTTAGTTCTTATCGATAAGGATCAGAAACCGGAGTGGAAACCTGCTAGTATAGAAGAAGTCACAGATGAAATGATAGATGAATACTTTGCACCTCTTCAGGAGGATAAAGAACTGATTATTAAGGAATTAGAAATTTAAAATTTGATGAGCTTCAAAGTTTATTTTATTTTGCTTCTATAATTTACAAAACTATTATATTATTTTTTTCTTCTAACTTTTACTAACATGACATTCTTTCAATGTTTAGCCCAAATATGGTCGAGGGTTTGTACTTAAAATTGCAGTGACTTTAGAAGATTTCTATATTCTGTGCAATTTTGTATAGACTCTTCGTAGCTGGATTAGATGGCAATATTACCCAGATCCCTTTTAATTTTTACACTACTGACAGGATGGATTTCAAACTTGAACTATTTGTGATATGTTTGTCTAACTCATACAGGGCGAGACATCTTTAAAACGGTAATTGCCTTTTAATTAATGATTCGTCACGAATCCTGTTCACGGTGCTGTAAAATATGTATCAGTAATTCATAGTGTATTTGTGATGCGTATTTCTAATACTTCTTGTTAATCCATACCATTCATTATCTTTCATATCACGATAGTTAAGAATGCTGTTTTTATTGTTTTTCAGTAACTTCCAATTCTTAAAAACATCATTCTAATCTTCATTGGAATCTCAGAATGATGACGATTATGTTACACTTCGTCACAGACCAAATTTCCACCAAAAAATAAAGAGGCCTTTCTCTCAGAATCTGAGAAATACCTATTTTCATGCTGTTCATACCTCATCTTTGTAGCATTGCAACTTGTCGCAACTTTTATTTCAAGCTCTTCAGGATGTGTAAGAATGAACTAAGAAACCAGGAGATGCCATAATCAGATTGAAAAATTGTTATCTTTAAATTCTGCAACTAATAAAAGCAGCATATTATTTCTAGCTCCTATTTCTTCTATCGTAAGGTATAAAAATGCATAACTGCTATACTTTGCAACCCTTATACACTTTAAAATTTTCTGAGATTCATATTAACATTTCCGTTTAATCTTACGAAGATTTCGACCTGACGAAAATACCTTTTATACAATGGAGAAGTCAAACACAAAGAAGACGAAAGAAGAGCAAATAAATAAAATGCTACTTGAGGACATGTAAAGATTAATGCATAAATAGGGAACATAGTCAGTTCTAATAAATAAATAAGCGGATGAAGGCTTAAGAATTATGACATAGAGAAATCTGGAGGAAACACTCAAACAAGAAATGTTTCCTCAAGTTTTTCAAAGCTAAGAAAAATCAAATAAAACGCAGACGGAATAAAGGAATAGTGGAGTGGAAATTGGCCTTATGAGCAGTAAAAATCTGTGTGGACAAATGACCTGAGTTAAAATGCAAAGACATTCCTTATTACATAGAATTAATGCTCATTAATTGACTTCTACGACTTATGTAAATTTTCTGGGTGATCAGTCCATTGTCATCATAAAGACAATGGATTTCAAACCTTGATGCTTATTTGCTAAACATAGAACAGATAAAAATAAATCGTACTATTTTATATTGGCCAAATATTTCTCTAAATTTATTTCATAATCTTTTTTTTTGTATTTAGAATAATACATAAAATACTCACAAATAACGTGGAAATACCAACACTAAAAAAAACAAATGTCTTTACAAAAGATTGACTATCAGCGACGAGAATCTGTGATGAAAACGCACCGCGATTATGTCAGTTACTGGGAAAAAACTCTAAAAAACGAAAACAAAAAGTGCAAAAAGATGCAAAAAGAATCAACAAATACAATACAAACACATGAGTAAGGAAAAACAGATCAGGGTTTTACAATGAAGAACTAGAAGGATTGTTCTGCCTTCGTCATTTTTATAACGCAATCAATTACAGTGTTTGAACAAAAGAGTTTAAAGGAAGAAAACATCTGTGATCAAAAATAAATACCGCAAATTAAATTATTCTTTTAAAAATTTAGCTTAAGGAATTATGAAAACCATATAAAATCCCGCATAGTTATCAACTGCATGAGACATTTACCGTAAGCAAAGGAAGATTTTATACACAGCGATATGTGATTAATACTTACATTTCATAAAGATTTTTTGGTACTCGATTAATGAAAAAATGTAAGCTAATATAAAGCAGTATCACATGCGAATAAAAATTATTTTAATCTGTGGTAATTACTATTTAATCTCCACATAACATTGAGGTTTAAGAGGCGAAAAAAAATAGCTTGAGCTTCTTTGATAACCGGTATCATTAGCTCACGGAATTCTCATCAGTCGACTTCGTCTTATCCAAATGAACGATGATTTCTCGTGAGGGTTTCTCGTTGTCGGCAAATTCCTGCTCGCTCGTTACCACAATATTCAATTTACTAACACTATCCTGTGGTAGCGCGAGTAGGTCCTGAAATCGTCAAGAAAAATAAACACAGCAAGTATTGGCAAAGAAGGAAGTGGAGCGGCTCAGCATGTCCTTCTAGAAAGGTAAACGTATTTATCAAAACTTGACTGAATATTACATATTCTAAAACATGGTTCACTGTCTCAATCGCGCATCAATACTTCGATGTTCCTCAGAGTGAGATCAATACTCATTAGTGAAGTGCCGATTGATAATGCATGGAAAGAACATTAAATCGCGAAAAGCCAAGATAATGAGATATGAAGATTCTAATGAATTTGACAGTAGATTTTTTATGCAGTTCAAAAAAAAGAACTTATAAACGCATTAGGAATCATAGCTGTTACCTCATTGGGTTCAGTTGCGACAGGTGATGGCTGTGGAGTGACATACGTATCACTGTCTACACTGGTTGCATCACCAGCTGTAGATTCAACAGGCTTTCGTGAACAACGTGCTATATATGCTTCTGGTGTGTCCTCTTGTAACAAACAAACCAAAACTGCTGTCATATTATCACAACCAAGGCCTCCCATTTGACAATCTGGTGCTAAACATCTTGAAAGAAGTTCTTCACAAACCTAAAAGTTATGAGGGAGTTGATTAAATCTTGGTGGGCAATTAATATGAAACGACTAATTGAGGAAAATACAAGCCATTTAGAGTTTTGCAAGGCTTACAAATAGTCTAAAGGCAATCAGTCTCTAAATGGATGCAAGCGATGCTTTTTTCCAATTAACAGAAAAAAACGACTACTCATTCGTTAAAGAATTGGATGAAAAAAATAAGACCTTAATTGGAGCAAACAAGATATCAGATTTATAAGCACAAATGAAATCAAGACCATTTTTGACATAAAAAAAATCAAGGACCATTTTTGACTTCTTTCTTAATGCTAATAAGGCAAAGTGAAAAAATATTTCAAAATAGTTTATAACCAACTTCAAACGACACACGTTTTTCAGCTGCAACTGATATGCAAAGTAGAAATATTATAGGAATTAGAAATTATGAAATATAACAAACATAAAGTAACAAAGTCGCCAATGCTGTTCCATTAAAAACATGTAACCTAATCAGTACGCCTCATTAAATGGATAACCTTAGCCCATATTATCTGCTATGCACAATGAAGTTTTTAGCAACAACAATATTTCTCGATAAGATTTCAATAATCATGTAGAGGTATTCAATAAATCGCAGTGTGCTTGGAAATTTGACTCACAGTTAAGATATACCAAAACCAATCCAAAAAATAGTATTTAATGAAGTAACAGCAAGGATAAATGAATTAACAATTTTTAATTCTCAAAATAAAATCAGATCAAAAAAATAAAACATTTCTTATGTAAATTATTCAGTGGATTTTTTTGACATTATGGGATTATTTTCCGTTAGCACACTATTTCCTAAATGAAATGTTGAAATTTCTCTTGTCGATTGAAATCTCTTTTCCCACAAATATAGCTAAGTTTGGCCGAGGATAGAATTTATTTTTATAAATTCTATTTTTATAAAAAAGCGCATAAAATTTTCGAAAGTAATCAATAAAATAAGTTGCTTTTTTATAAAAACTGAATTAAGTTTATTGTAGCAGAAGAGATTTTTCCCAAAAAAATCGAAGTCAATGAATCTCAAACTTAACCAAATTACATTGAACTGTTCAATACTTCATCCTCTCTACAAAGAGGAATGATGATGGAATAAAATGATTCTGCATGAGGACGTATTGAATGATTTTAATTCGAGAATCAGAAAAAAGCTTCTACTCCAAAATATAAAATTAAAATAAGAAAAATGGGAATGGAACATAACTGGAAAAAATCACAATAGTTGAGAAAGGAAAAAAGAGAAAATGAAGCAGGAAGAAGTTATGAATGAAAAAAACTCTGGAAATAATTTTCTCATGTAGTAGAATAGTATGAAAGTTCTGTATTTTAAAATTTTTTATGTGAATAGCAAGAACAAAAAAACAATGACTTACTGCTTCAGGCTCACAACCGGCAGCCAATCTATCTCTGCAAAACTCCACAACTTCTTGGTTTGACATAACATCCCAAATCCCATCACAGGCCAATATAATGAATTCATGGTCATATGTCAAATCGCACACCGTGACATCGGGACATGCTTAAAACAATAACTTTTAGGAAAAAAGTATGAGCACTTTCCAAAATCAACTTGAAAACAAATGGAGAAATTTTTGCTTTCAGTCCATTGAACCATTCTTCAAAAAAAGCTCTGTTAGGAAAAAACATTCAATCGCAATAGAAGAAATTAAAAAGATTCTAATATTAAAATCAAATCAAGTTACTGTACAAAAATATAATGACCTTACCGGTCACAATTTGCTCTTCCGCCGATTTATGATCATTTTTTTTAAATGCAAAATCACCCAAAGCACGAGATAGTGCCAAATTACCATTTACGCGATTGAATTCAATCCAACCTCCAGCAGCAACGATTCGCCTTGTCTCATTCTCATTAGCTGGCTTGTGGTCAAAACTTAATGGATATGCAGCACCACTGACGCATGCCACTGCCCTTGAGTCGCCCACATTGCCTGTAATTTTACGCTCTTTTTACTTTCTAAAAATGAAATATTAAAACGCTATATTACTATTTCTCTTTTTAATGCAAAGTTTATAAAACAAAAAAAAAATTGCAAAAGTTGATGGCGACTAAAAAAATGAAAACAAATACTAACAAAACATGTGATATTAATTGTAATTCTAATTGACCAACCACAATAAATTTTTCTGTTTTTAATCAGAACAACTACGGCAGTTGTACCCGACATATCATCTCGCATTTCATCGTCGTTTTTCATTTTCTCATCCAGAGCCAAAAAACCTTGCTTGATCGCTTCTTCTATGTTACCCTCTACTGCAATTTATTCAAATTGTAATATTATTATACCTATGTAAAAAAAGCACATAAGAAAACCAATTCAAAGTATTGGTATATCTTTTTATCAGTTTCACATTCTAAAATGATTTGGAGTATCAGAAAAAGATAAACGAAGATTTGAATCAGAATGAGGAATTTATAATTTTAGTAAGTATTGGATACTGGAGTCACGATAATTAAATGAAACAATGAAACTGACTATAATGTGGGTTAGTAGCTATAAGTTTATGAAGGTGAATGCCGGCATACTGTGATACTTTGGCACCACCATGACCATCGTAAACTGCAAAAAATGCTGCTTGCATATCATCTGGCACGGCTAGCAGATGAATATGAGCATCTTCCATATCTGCAACATTTGATCTTCCGCCAAACTTAATTTTAAAGGATATGGTAAAGGGAATTGCAAGATAAAGTAACATTTCCATTAATTTCGAAATTCAGAGAGAAACTTACTGATTCTCCATCCCTGCATGCACGAACTACCTATTTTATAGAACATATTAGCGCAAGAGGCAGTTTCCTTCGTTGTTACGGGCTCACTCAATGTCTGGCCCATTATTATACCTGCAAATATTTAACCGGTTTAAATTAATATGGCCATAAAAGATCATAGCCACGAAGTCAGAAACATTCACCTATCTTCGTATTTTAAATCATCATCCTAATAATAGATCGAATTTGAATAGGTCGTAACAGGGCATTGCTTATTAGGTTTTTTCACATTCTCTCCTTGACTTTATTTGTACAAGCAGCACTGCACATTCTATATAACCAATAAAAAATTTTACTTGTGATCTAACTAAATCACTAGTTAGGACAATACCTCTTTTTGATTAACGAAAATCAGAAAATTTATTGAGAAATATGGCATGTTTCCATAAGAATAGGGAAAAATTTACAAAGTTGTCCAGATGAGATGTATATTGGATTTTGAAATCAAATTACTACGAAGTCCCACGGCTTCCTAAAAACAAATTTAAACCATTTCCCTTTAACTAACAAGAATAGTCAGTAAAAAGTTATTGTAAATGCTGTTAAAATTTTTGAATAAATTCGGAAATTTTTTTATATTTTCAGTTTAAAACAAAAAGAAAAATTTCTCAGAACATATGTATATCCAGCATACCAATTTATCGGCTATGATAATAGTTAAAGTTCAATAATCAAGACAAGTTGGAGGCGCGCAATGAGTATTTACAACTGCAATAGAGCGCTAATTCGGAATAAGATTTCTACAACACAAAATAAGAAAGCTAGCAATAAGGGAAAGAGCACACTCAGTAGTATCACTATGTAGCTGACTTTCATCGAACGACGAGCTCAATTGAAGTTTATTGTAATCCTACTATGCAATCAGTTATAGATCAGTTCATTTGAAAACTTCAAATCGAGTGATCGACACCCCAAACAGGAAGCCTCGGTCTCTATTACCATTAAATGGCATCATCCAATGTTCAAAAACCCAGGACACATCATCGTGACGAATAACCTTCTGAGCAGATACCAAGACAGCTCCAATGCAATGATAACATATCACTAGCAATTGACCAATCATATGATCGAAAGTATAGAACGCATTTCGATTAAAATCTTACTTCGTTATTATAGAAACAAATATGAGTCCTTCTCAAAGACTTCTCAATTTCGACGAGGTGATGGCAGCATTAATCCGTCTTTGTTTTCCATATCTTAGTTTTGAAGAAAACCGCCATGAAATTCTCAGAAACAACTATTCAAAAATACAGCGACTACTGGATTGAATCTATTGCCCCATGATGTTTTCAAAAATGCGTTCCCTCAGAGGTCAACTATAAAAGAATGCGAAGCAAAGTAACCAATTTATATTCATACACAAAAGCATGGATAGAAGTGACACATATAGCAGCTTTTATAGAAGCTCACTAGAAAGAATGTTTCATCATGCAATTCATAGTAATTCCTTTGAGAAAAAAATTCTATACGAATAATGAATATATTAGTCAACTTATGCATGAAATAAATTAATGAGATCTTTGGACAACGTAATAAGTTAGTGATAAACAAAAACAGATATATACTTCAGCTGAACATCTTGAAAACGCACGAAATGATTTTTTTAAAACAGAACATAACATTTTCATTTTTTTACAATTTAAATCAGTTAGAAGACAATATTCTAGCAAATCAAATCATTCACTTCATTGTGAAACAACATGCACTTTGCAAAATTTGTAAAATAGGATTTACAACAAAAAAAATTTTCTCAAAATGCCAAATGAAGTAGTCAATACTAAAAACAAAATTATATCAAATGTTGATAATTCCTGAGAAGTAATTTTTACTTTCCAATACTTGAAGAATGAGTCCCAGAACGTATAGTAGAATTACTTCGCGTACGAACAACGTTCACACGTAGTCCTTTTGTTGCTTCACCATTGTGTTGTTGTGTTGTACTGAATACAAATTCCACGTAAATAATAAAACAAAATCGAAGTGTACATATTAAATTATTGTAAATCACATATTCCATTTTAATTCCTAAATTATCAAACGCCACATTCCTGTTAATTTCTATATAGCACTTGAATAATTCTCTAATAAATATATGTAAAGCTTCCGCAAAATCATTTTTTCATCAAAATATTTTCTTTTATAAATCTCGTAATTTACCTCACTTGCTGAGCACGGGATCCAATTTTCTTCTCTTTTGGAACTTTCCCTAAAATCACAATTTATCTGGAAGGATTATGTAATACTAATAAACTACAAATACACAGCTGAAGAGACATAGAAACAATTTAGATGTGAACGAACCCTTAATATGTTTTGGAGTACTAAGACGAGTAAAGAAAGCGTCAATTTCAGCAGCAGTTTTTCGACGTTTTTCTCTCGCAGACGAATAAGCAGCCTTCATTGTTGGAGATGAGGATATGATGATAGGTTTGGTCTAAAAATGTAGCATTCAACAAATTTAAATAAGCTATTTATAAATGTTTCATCACGTCCACTTTTAAATTTTGTGAATAAAAAGCAGCACTAACATTTTTTACTGAACTGAATTTATCTTCATTAATTTTTAATTTATAGGTCAAGCCATACTTTGAGGATTAAAGGAGATAGTTTTGGTACTTTTCGTGTCACTCCCGTGCCAGCTGAAAATTGAAAACTACGCATTAAAAACATTAATCATCGTCAATTTATAAAAACCATCAAGGAGCTGAAAATCGAAACGGCCATAACTATGAATTAGTTGCCGACTGTAACGATCGATCCCGCGCGTTTGATGAGCAATAAAAAAACTGTATGTTTAGGAACTTGCCGTTTGAAGAAATACGTTCCATAGAATCACCTCCTCTTGCACATTTTGTAACTGCCATGCGGAACTGCTGCTCACTTTCAAGCGGTGGTAAACAATCTGAAATATTTAACTACAAAAGAGTTGAACAAGATATATTCAATGTCAATTTGTACTGAAAATATTCGATCATATCATCTAAAGTGCATTTCTGGTCCGCTGTATAACCAAACACTGCACAAAATAACAAACAAGAAAACTATCTAGAAAAAAAAACAAATACCAATTACCATTAAAATTATGTATACGAAGTGGATCACATTTACGAATTCGGTTTCGTGGCTGATGTTTTACCAAGGATAAATTCACCTAAAAAATTAGGACTAACATAAGGTATAACAGAGACCTGCTATCGATATCAACATCATTTTGAAATACTGTGCATTTTAAATAAAAAAAGTTACCTTCGAAGCATCACAATTATCATTTTCGGTGTCATCTTCCATGGTTTTTAAAATATTTTTAGACGCTGCAGAGGATGATGGTTCATTTCTTTCACTATTTTCTCCAGATGAAATTTCCTTGTACCCATTTCGAATATTCGAAGGATTTTGATTAATTAGTAAGTAATCATGAATATCCATATTACAAGAGAAATATGATCTCTTCAATTAACTGCAACTGACCAACAAATAATCAACATTTTATATAGAAGTAACTAAAATGAATTTCGGAACAATGGTTTTTTATGACTCTCTCGATGTTTTCAGAATAGCCATGAACTTGAAAGAAAGTGTAACATATTATATATATATGTACGATACACCAACGAGAAATAGTAAACCATAACAATTCAAAACAGAATTCCTACTCATTATCAATCAGTCAAAAAAAAGGAGGAAAAGGAGAGAGAGAGAGAGAGAGGAAGATTATGAGATGAATAAAAAAGTATTAGAAGGTAGCGAAAAGATGCAGAAAATGATTCACAAACGAAGTTGCCCTCTGACCGACCTTCCCTCCAAGCGATATCGAAATGAAAAAAACAAAGCGCAATATATTTTGGAAATGCCGCGAAATTTTTAAACCATAAATCGTTGTCTCGATATGCAATGAATAATCTCGTCCCAGGGGATAGATGCAGTGGACACTTAGCAAATCCGATGGAAAACTTGGATTTCGCCGGACAGGTCTAAGTGGAGGGTTTTTTCTAGAATGATCGAATATAATTTTCAACAATAAACTGTCAGCTTCTTGTCTATTCTAAAACAACTTCATCAGTATGTTTCACTTCTGCTTTATGTGCAAGCCACGATAACCAAAAGTTTATACTAAATATATCTAAATAATTAATATAATTTGTGTTATAGAAATATTTTTCATTCAATTAATTCATCGCATAAATTATAATTTAACCAATGTTACAATGTCTGATGAAATCAATCACTTAGCTGTGTTTCCGATATCACGCTTATTTTTTGGTTAAATTACCGGAAATCAATTTATATACAAATTTTATGTCTGGTAACAAATCTTATATCCAGTGATAATAATCTATTCAGCTTTCTCCTTACACAGCTCTTTTTCCTGTGTTCTCATATCTGTTCTCGTAATGTGCCTTGTAAATCATTCGAGGCATACGCAAGTTTACCCCGACACTGAGTGACACCTCTGCAGCCTACCTGCAGACATAAAAAGCAAACTGCGGTTTAAGACTTGTTCCTTTAATACCGAACGTGATATCTGGAAGCTATCCCCTGGTCTCAATTGATATTAAATCCGTCATCGATCAATAAAACTTTATTAAAATCAAAAACCACAACAGTCTATATCAGTTAACTTTGAATTATCTCATCCATTTTGCTTGTTAGTTATTTACAATGATTTAAAGAATCACTCATCTTTACCTATTTTTACATTTTTTTTTCATTGTGTTTAAATAAACTGTTTATCGAAGAGAATCCGATGATAAAAGTCGCAACGCGTGCTTCTTTTTCCCATTTCGGGAGATTTGCATTCTTGAAATCTATTCACATTTTACTTCATACTTACAGCGTAAACATTGCTCGAGTCTTACATGACTAACTTGTAAAGACTCGCATTTTCTTATTTATTGGGTAAGTAATCATACGCTTTCTTATCTACCGCTTTTAGATCAGCTCAGACATTCTGAAAGATGAGTCGAAGCACGGTTTATGTCTCTCTTCGTGTGCAGTAATTAAAGTGATCTGTTCATACTTCCAACTATCAGTGAAAGTTTGACTAAATCATCGATTAATCCCCAGCTAAAAGTTTTCACTACAGGAAATATGCTCATATGTTATACGACCATAACCAAATACTTAGCTACCTCCTGCCTTTCTTTCCCATGAACGAAGATGCAAAGCTTGTAAAAATCTGTTATAGCAGAATAAGTTATTAAAGAATGTAATCGAAATAAATAAAAGACTATTCCAACATTAATTATGCTGGCAGATGACAGATTAATTATTAGTCAATAATTTTGCATTAAATTATCATACTTCGAAATCTGTTTCCAGAACTGAGAACAATTTTTCAAAATATTTCTCTTTAAATTTTCACGCATGTGGATTTCAATTGGTAAAACTTGAAAGATTTTGCGGAGGCCAATCAAAGTTCGATGCAGAAACGACATAGGAATAAAATTTTCAAACATTACAAAATAAAAGTTTTAAGCATTAATCACACGCGCCAGCTTTTGTATACGATTCAACAGGATATCACCGTCTCTGGAAAGAAAAACCCGCACTTGAGGAATAACTTCCTTTTTAAAGTCCTATTCAAATTGAAATTTCATCGAATATCTATTGAATTAAACCAAATTCGGAAGTTTAAGCACTATATATACAAAAAATGTACAACGAAAGAGAAAGCATGACAAACCTGATAACGCTATGATAAAGGTGATTTTTAGTATCAGGATGATTCATTATTATGATTCCCCTGACAGCATCTATTCTGCAATACAGCTGACCAGTGGCAATCAGTCGATGTAACTCTTTGTCAATAAATTCTTTCGAAACACCGAAATCTTTTGCCATCATATCTAAACGCACCTAAAACAGACAAATCATTTATTGCACTGCAGCTTTCTTGAAGACATTTCAAAAAGTTTCAAGCAACAATAACTGCAGTTTAAAGACGAAGACAGTTCGACTGGCGTATAACTTTACCTTTATTATTATTTTGTACAACCTATTGAATGGTTCGAAAGAAATTGATGAGAATTCAACCTTACCGTTTTATACGGAGTGAGAAATTGTTCATACGCTTTAAGACGCATTGCTCTCGAATAAAAATTATAATGTGGTGCTAAATAACGATCAAATTTTAATCGTTCTCTTTCCAACTTCGCAAGTACGACAAATAGCTCATCATATCTGCACCCGTAAAAAGCCTCCAAATAATGCTTTACAGATACCAATTCATTGTTTTCACCACCACTAGTAAGCTAAATATAAAATTTATAAGAAAAAAACATCGAAGTTAAAATTTAATTGTGATATTTTCAAACACAATGATGAATTACGAAAAAAACTCTTGCCAACTAAAAAAGTGAACAATAAAAAATATTTAAGATAAAGAAAACTGACCTGCTCCTGGATCTCATTGCATCTGATAACTTTCGTGCGCAGATCAGGACGTTCTAATGCTGGAAAAATCTGACATGCTCATACTTCTATATTTGAAAAAATTTTTGCCAGTGACAAAGTGTGATTAATCACTTACCATAGACAGCCGAAATAACTGTATAGAATATAAGCTGTTCATAGGTCATAAGTTCGTATGAACCGAACGTTGGCACAGCTTCTAGAAAAAGTGCTGCAGCTCCTTTTAAATCTCTCACCGACATCTTATAAAGACCTTCGTAGGATCGAAGACGATTTTTTCGCTCCCAATCTCCACCCTAAATTACTCTGCTCATTAGATATTCAGCATTAGTGCACTCAGATTGTGTAGATCCCAGGCTACCCGACAATTTTTTGCAAAGATTTTAATAGAGAATTCATAACTTCGTAAGGAATTGTCTAAAACCTGCTCCATAAGATTTTTTGCTTTAGCAATATTTGCATTTATCAGTTGATGATCCAAAAAGAAAAGACCAAGTCGAATAAGATTGAAAATAAGATCAATCCTATAGCCAATGCCAACAGTTTTCTCATATGTTTGTCTAAATGATGCGACTGCTGCGTCTTTATCACCAATTTTACATAAATATTCGCTTTTGCGAAGATAAGCTTGTCGTACTTCACTTTCCCCTGCAAAAAATATGAAAATGTATTAAAATTAATGTTATTTGCGCACAACCTTCGTCTACTAAATATTTCCTACATACAATTTATTATATACCTAAGTTTTGCTCTGCATCTGCTATCTCATCGTCTATTTCTTTTAAACGCTTCTCATTTGCTCTCTTTAACTCGGTAAATAATGATTCGTCCATTGTTATCCCGATGTCGCCACAAACAAGTTTGTAATATGGTCCCATTTCATTTTTCTTGATCATCTGAAATTTAATATACAAACTTTTAAAATCCAATATATAAACAACGGTGCTATAAATATTTGCTACAGGAGGAACTAACTTCAATAAGTTCTTCCAATTTTTCTTTCTTTACATTCGAATCAATATCAGGATGTGACAGCAGAAAACGAAGCTGTGCAATATCCAAATTCGGTATTTTTGCAATCACCTGAAATTCATTAATGTTTGTATTCTTGAACAGGGTGGATCTACTGTCAGAAATGATTATTATAAAAGCAATGTAATGAATTGAAAAAACACAAAATAATTCCCTAGCTTAACAAATCATATAATTTTTGCAACTCACTTCCTTTTCAACATCATCGAGCAAATGCTGCTTTGTGGTGTCTGGAGCTTTTTCAATCATCTATAAAAAAGATGTTATAACAATTCAAAATTCATACATGTAACTGTAGAGCTAAATTTGTGAACCAAAACGTCCTTAACCAACTCAATTTATCAAAATCTTTGCGTGAGATAATGGACCACGACAATTCGTGTACGTATAAGATCTCGCATACGAACTATTTTTATTGCGACGTTTGAAAAGAAGACTTTATTGGTATTTGAAAAAAAAAGAATAAAAGAGATCGAAATTCATCGTCATGTGTTTAAGAATCATAAAATCACCAAACTGAAGTCAATATTTAAATACAACTGGCTTTTTTTAATGAACTGGAGACAATAGACAAGAATCAAATCCTGGACTGTTTTATAACATCTTAAAGAACCATATAATTCTTGTATATTCACGCCCTACCTATGAACAAAAAAAAACACCTTCCTGCTATTTCATAATCTCCAACACAAATTGTCACACCCAACAAATAGAAACACGGACTTATCAGGGAAAAATATTAAAACTTGCAGAGGTCTTTTTCTCTTACAATGAATTCCAGTCTTCATGGGGAGTAAAAACACTTCAACCAAATAATATGCAAGAATTTCAGAAAATAGAAAAAAATAGAAAGGTAAGTGAAAAGCCTACGGTTATACTTTTGAGAAAGTAAGATTTCGAAAGTATACAACTTTGGAATTTTAAAGTGATCGAATATACACACTTCATAATTAAATATTGACGACTTATGACAATTACATAGTATGAACGACAATTAATATACATAAAATTAAAACAGAAATACAGTAAATCAAAAGTCTAATGCATCACAACTGAGCTAAAATCTGTTCCATACTCTGTTCTAAACCATCTGCTGTTGTATTTTTCTGAGGTAACTTTTCAAATCACTTCCAAATTGTTTGGCTTCTTTCGCACGTAATTCCAATATTTTTTCCACTTTCATTTTCTGCAAAAACAAAAATTTAAGAGAAATCAATTTAAAAATCAATGTCAAAGCAACAACCTTTTATTAGGAAATAATTTACATATCGGTAAGAGACAAATGCTGAGAAGTGGAAAACATTGAAATCAAGTAATACACATAGTGAGTACGTTAAAAATATACTTCAGTAGCCTTTTTTTTACGCAGACCGAAAAACGCTATCCCGATTGTGTAAACAATAAAACGTTCGCAAGCTGAAAAAACAAAAATGTTTGATGTAAAAAAATTTACCTCAGCACCCTTCAGCTGTCGCTTATTCAGAATATAAGAAACTAGTTGCTTCAATTCGTCATCGATAATACTCTCGTAGGTTGGTGGTTCTTGCTTTCCTTTGTCAAGCACTCCGGTTAATGTGTTGCTGCACGCAGTCGTTTTTAAGATTTCGTTTGATATCATTTTCATAGCAAACTGATCGTTTTTTACAGCCAAACTCTTTATGTTGTTGGCAACTTCCGCACGTTGATTGATACCAGATTCTTTAATTGTTCCTACACATTCAACTTGATTCCCTAAGATTTCGCTGCGAAAGCTTACAGTACCAATTTCATCTTTCGAGACATTCATGTCACTTTCTTTTGAATCACTGTGAAGTTCATCTTTCACAAAAAGCATTTTCTTGCTTTTACCTATTCTCCGACCATTAATTTTATTCGAAAACAATTGTTTTTCATATGTACTTCCTTCTGCATTCTTGCATATTTCCTTTTGCTCACATCCATTTTCTTTTTTATTATCCGACATCCGTCTAACTAAAAATTTAATAATATTTTAGAAAATCGACTGATTAGAGACATTTTACGAGTCTATATTACTGCACTTGTAAACTAAAAAAGTTGGCGAAGTAACAAACATAACAATTTTTAAGAATTACATAAAATACAATTGGTTCGATAATTGTATGATTACCATGGATTATCTCGTTTTGGTTATCATCGTCATTACGGTCTTCATTTCGGTTGCCATTACAGTTGCTATTCTGAATAAATAATAGTTTACAATATAACTTTTAAATGATGAAATTATGAAGTTCAAAAAGCCCACGCGCTTACATCATATACTAAGTCCATAGCTTTGGCTGCTTCCAGATTATGAATTTTGGGTAACTTATTGTTTTCAATGTTCATTCGCTTTCGCAGATTGTAATGCCTAAAAATGAAAAAGAAAATGAAGCACAACGCACGGAACGATTTCGCTTTAACTCATCTGAAGAGAAATGAGCATATATGAACAGACATCATATTATGGCAAATATATAAAACAACCACTTCTACATCCCATCAGACATTGAAGTATACGCAAATTGAATATTTTTTTCAGAATTTTTTTTTTCTCGGTTGAACATGTTGATAGACTTATATTAATAAGAGCAAAAAGTACAAATTAACTGACCCCGAACATGCCGCTGATATAGGATTATTGTCAGAATTTCGAGAGAATTTTGCAATTTTCGACACAGATCCTGAAATAAAATATGAGACTGAATTAGCATTATACCGGATATTATTGCTTTAGAAAATGACATTATTTCAAGATCATGCGACAGAGCTTACCATTTAGTTCAAATGCATCGTAACCTAGTTCATCATTTATATCATCGTTTTCTGAAATGGAAGATTGTGATAACAAAGCTTTTAGAAAGCAGTAACATAAAAAATATAATTATTAATAAGTTTCACTATCTACCTATGACCAAGTATGGAAAGCGAATGGGAATAAATCCAATAATAAGAAATGCGACCTTCATTCCGCACTTTAGTATGTTGTGACATATGGAGTGTATGTTTGCAAAGAATTCATGCAGGCAAGAGATATATAGTTAATTAACATGTGCCGAAAAGCAAGCTTTCCCTTTTGAGTTAAAATTAAGGCATACCGCATGAGATTCTTCTTTTGAGCAGAGATGGATAGTATTCCTTACCTTAAAAGTTATAATTCAAGGTTATAATTCTTTATAATATAAATAAATAGTAGAGGCTAAATTAATGAGGTTCAAATCTATGTTTACAAAAAGAAGCTGATGCATGATACTGAAATATGTACAACGAAATTTTGAAACATATCTGTAATCTTTTCACTAGCACCAAATGTGATTATCTATAAAATTTCTATAATTTGAAAATGATAATGCGGTATAAGAATATGCAGAGAGCAAAGGAAAAAGCTGAACGAAAATTTGGTAGCGAAAAAGGTCGAAGAGACGAGCAGAGCAACCTTCTTTTTCATATTTAGTCACGACACCAAAATCATTTGTAGTGATCGAAATATTTTCCTTATATTCGATTCTGCAAATTAAAGCATTTTAAGAAATGATAACATAAAAGTAATATTTCTTTTTACTTCAATTCACTTCGAAAACTGAAAAAAAAAACTCGAAAATGGAAACTAATAATGATTACATTTTCAGTGGTCAGAAAATGGTTCAACCATGTTTCGAGAGTGGAAGACAGTTTACGAAAAGCAATAGTTTTATCATCTAATTTTGAGTTAAAAGACTTGAAGCAAAGAAAATCTTACATTTTTTGCTGGCGTCTCGAGAGTCGTAGATCGAGTTGACTTGCAATATATAACTGTTGCTCTACCGGTATCTTGGCTTCTTCGATATGATCGTACATTGCTTTACGAAAGCTGCAGAAGAAAGAGTTCACTTCCACAGTCGATAAATAACAGCAAAACGAAGCAAGTGCAATTAAACATTGTCAACAAAATTTTACTGTGTAGCAAGTGATGAGGCTGTTTTGTTCGTTTTCTGAGTGGCTTCAAATTTCTTCCATAACTTTAAACCCTTCGGTTTCGAAGCAGCTTCATCTCCATCTTGCAATCTCCTGTAAATTTTATATACCTAAACGGATTCATACTTCTTTTTTAAAAGTTATCTGCAAGGATATTGCTCGAAAAAAAATCAATTTGTGACGCTTAAAGGCAGCATGCAAAGAAATGAGATGTATCCGAAGTTCCTATTTGGCTGCTTACTCAATGATTAAAATAGAAGACTATGGCCATTTTCAATCTTAATAACATTCATAAATCTGCAAATTGAACCTACTCAAAAATGTATTCCCACATTAATCGTTCGTCGTATAGTGAGTATGCATTTCGAACAGCCATACCCAACACCACAACGAGTAAAAAGAAAATGCTGCAAGTATAATACAATACAGACTAACCATACTATAATAGAAGAATGATACGATGGACTGCGGAAAGAGCCATAAAGAGCAACAGTATGCACAAATTTTCGATATGAGAAATGAAAAGCAAGCTTACAGAAAGATTCACGTCTAACTGATCATACAGGGACTCATTCTTACGTCCGGTCACTCTCGCTTTTTCCATGGAATCAGAAACACTACTGACAATAAATAATGTTTCTAACGTACATAAGAGATGTGCCACTTTTTACTTTGCAAGTCATTTACACTCGTTTTTACGTCACGTTCATTCGCACACTCATGTTTGTTTGCATTTCTACGCTCACTATATCACCTAACGCGTCTTATAAGTAAAAAACAGTGTACGTATGGTAGTTTGCCACGAAACGAATGCTGAAAACATATCAAATGTTAATTCGAGAGACGGTACGCATTGGCAGAGATTACGAGAGATCAAAGGAAAAGGAGAAACGGTCAGCAAATTTCATAGAACCAATGTATATTTTGGGCAGGTGGTTGAGTGCTTTCTTGCGACTGTTAACGTGTAGCATGCGACGTGCTTTCGTGTCCGTGTTACACGTGAGAGGTGAGTAGGGGATGACGTGTGCGAGTGCTGTGCAATGTAGAAAAATGCATGAAAACAGGAAAAGGTGGAGTTGGTCGAATCAAATTTGTTGATACTGCAAACTTTTTTCATTCCTAACTGTTTGGTAGAACATTTGATGGGAATGATGTTATCTTTAACCGTAGAGCTGTCAATATGAGCCACTAATGTAGTTTTAACACTGGGCATTTTGCTTTTTTTTTCACTTCAAACTTTAAGTTCACTGAGAAGAATGAGTGGGCTTGTCGAAAAATAAAGTTTGTATTCTTGCACTCTAACCTTTTGGTAGTTATCACATTGGTAAAAATACTGATAATATTATAATCATTTTGTTGGTAAGTTTCTTTATGCATACATTTCTTTGTACAGATTGCTCGCTTCAGTATCTGCTTTGCAATGATGTTCCAATAAATTATCGACTATCTCACTGCCATTCCTATTATTCGTGATGAATTCTGTATGCTCAGAATGCATTATCGTGGTTTTGCTCTCTTCCTACTTCTCCGGATTTGCTGTAGGTGTCATTGATTTACAGCAGCGAAATACTAATTATAATGGTAATCATTCTCTGTCGGTGAGTTATTTTATTGATAAACATCTAAATCAAAGGCCGAGATATTTGCTGTGCAGTTGTTATTCGCATGAAGTAAGACTTGTGAGAAATTTTTCTAAAAATTAGCTGAGCAAAAAAATGATGGAAAAAAATGATATCAGAAAGTAATTTTTCTGTCAGAATGGAGTCTTCAAAGTTTCACATGCCTACCTTATTCTCACTTTCATTAAAAAAAAGTCTTTTAGTCAAATTCAGTGAAAGAAGTTTATCAACAAGCATCTCCCAAGTTGAAAAACATAGACAAGTATCTCGCTGCAATTCTTGACGAAAATAGGTCCAAAAAATCTACTGTAAGTTCCTTTACTTGCTCTACCGTGATTTAGAATGAGTGTAAACTTTATTAAATTTTTTCAAAAGGTCCTCTTTAAGGTTATCTACGGCATGATTTTACTAATTTCATGGCAGTCTCTTTCTCTACTCAAAAAAAAGCTGCTAAATGAAATTAAGTTATTAATTACTTCTGGAGTAATGCGATATCCAACTATTATATACTGCTTCTGTGAAAGTGCATCACTGACAGTGAAATTGCAGGACTTCACACTCTATCATGCATTACTAGCTTCTATATCTGTCATTGTTGTGTCAGAATTAGGTGACAAGACGTGGTTTATTGCCGCGATCATGGCAATGAAGCATTCTCGGTTAACTGTTTTCTCTGGAGCAATGACAGCTTTAATTTTGATGACACTTTTATCAGGTAACATTTTTAACTTCTGTATTTTAATTAGAAAGAAACTGTTACGTGTAAGCATGTGTTTTTTTTTGAGTTCGCATACGATATTTGCGAATATCATTTTTTAAACTCTTATTTTTTTAAAACATATCTCAAATTTTTGTTTTTCTTTCTTTATGAGAAATCTTTTTAAGCTGGATTGGGATGGTTTACTCAGGTCATGCCACGATTGTTGACTCACTCTATTTCTACTGCACTTTTTGCATTATTTGGTATGAAAATGTTATATGATGGGTATCGAATGTCTCCAACTGATGGACAAGAGGGATATACAGAAGCAAAAACGGAAATCCAAAAGAAAGAACTGCTGTTGGATTCTTCAAGTGTTTCTGATATAGAAAGTGGAGGAATTAGTGTGTCAAACCGGAGGTGATTTAACTCCACTGTTAATTTCAGAATTTTATTTTAATCTCATTTTATAATAGTCTGATCATTCTCATCCAAATTCGAGCGAAAATATCGTAGCAAATATGAAATTTTGCTCAGTAAAAAGAAATGTTATAACAGCTGGAAATTTTTATGTACTCACCTTTACCATTAGCATATTAATTTCTGTTGCAGTTCAATGCGTGCGATTTTAAGTATGATTTCAACACTTTTTTTGGAAACCTTTACGCTTACATTTCTGGCTGAATGGGGCGATCGAAGCCAGTTGACCACAATAATGTTGGCAGCACGTGAAAACATCTACGGCGTAGTAATTGGTACTGTATTAGGACACGCTTTATGTACAGGAATTGCTGTTGTTGGGGGCAGACTTATTGCTACTCATATATCGGTAAGAACAGGTAAGGATTTCAAGTATAATTTTTTGCCGTACGTTTTTTTGCAATGTATTGTTGTTCTTTTTTTATATATTAAAGTCATATAAATGTCTATTATTGCTAAAATATGCTTATACACTTACTTTCTATCCGCAATAGTATCATGAAATTCAAGTTTTATTATTAACTGTTTTAACTTATACTTTTTAGTTACATTAATTGGAGGTGTAGTCTTTATCCTGTTCGCGTTTTCTGCCTTCTTTGTCGATCTGGAATCGGAGTAAGCACGATGAAATACGTGTTGCACATAGATTTGCGGGTAATGACATTGTTTTACATCAACACTTCTATTCCTACTCAAAACGAAACTGCTTGAACCAAATGTGTAAGATCATCCTGCACCAATATTTTAAAAATTTTTCTAATATTCATTTGAGAGCAGGAATATTGTTTACAAATTTTAACATTCATTTTATCACTTTATTGTTAACTTGTTTAGGTATTTCAAATGACGACTGTTTGATATTCAACTTGAATAGCATATTGTATTATTTTCTTGTAATCTTATTTAATATCTATGAATTTAATCTATTTGTCAAGATATTATTTCAGTACAGATTATTCAAACTAAAAAATAAGCGTCTGTGCTAATTTTTGAAAATTTTCTTAGTTAACATTGTGATGGCTTAACACTGTGATCTTTTTTTCCATTTATTTATTTGACGACTTTCTTGTTTTCGGAATATTTCATTATTTCAGAAATTGAAGATTGAGTCGGCATAATCATTTTGCAGTAAGGGGTTTATGCATGCGATTATTTTGTTATCCTGTCCCTCATTTCTTTTGTTTTTTGTTCACTCTACACTTCATATTTTTTTCCACATTTTCCAATCTGTGCAAATTTCTCAAAGTCATTATGGTTTTAATCATTTTATTGAAATACAACAGTGTATCATTTTGTTATAATTGATTGCAATCTTGAACTGAAAGTATATTTTGGCTTCTTTGTTGAATATTATAAATTATATTTGTTAATAATGATAAACATTTTATGAAAGATTTCTTTGGACTTCATTATTCTTGAGAGTTACAGATCTTGCAGAAAGTAGAAAAATAATTAGCGTGGTTTATCCATTGCCGCTTTATAAGTAAGTTTTTTTATATTTTTGATTTCTTATGAAGTGACTAGAATTTTCTATGGAACTCATATGAGGCTGTTATTTCAGTTCGTTTTAATGTGGAGACTTGTCCTATTAAGGGGGTTGAAAACAGTAACAAAAACTTTATAGCTCTCTTTTTTCTGTACTGGTAAGCAAACTCCTGAACTTCTTGGATGTCAGGTGTCACTAATTAAAGAGTGTCCAGTCGTAAATTTGTGCAAAAGAGATGCTACAGTGTTTAGCATGAGTGGCAGTGACTGGCTCAAAAGATGGATGCTTCTTTTATGGCTAAATGGCATTGATTATGTACAAAGAGTGGCTTTTGCAAATGGTTATCTTTATTGGTCCTTCATCTTTTGGCTGGTATCCATTCTCTCGGCAAATAGCGCTTTTGATTTCGAGCTCAATTTTCAAAAATTGTAGTGATTGGTTTAGATACTTTAATAAAATAAAATATCCCGAATAATTCAACAATCCAACACTTTTTTGTTTTATTTCGCATGAAAATTCAAAGTCTGTGACAGAGGCTCGAATTAACTAAATAATGAAACTATGGGAGCAAAACTCCTTTCAGCATTATTACTGGACCGACAATTCAAGTTTATATGTTTATCTGTTTACTTCATGATTTTTGGCTTGATTTACCGAGTTATTATAATCTAGACTTTTTTCTTTGCTATTTTGAAATGAAATTGTCCTTTGTGCAGTACAGTTTAAAAACTTCCAAACAATACATGCTGAGAAATATTTTTCTCACGCCAATAATATGATTATATAAGGATTGAAGATTTTTGATTACGATTGTTTGAATATATCAATGATAATTGATCTGTTACACTGCCAATTACTATAATATTTGACAGATTTTGCTACCGTACATTACGAGTTGGCGTTCATTCATTGTTTATAAGTAAAAATTTCATGTGACATTAAATATGTTTATCAATTCGTATAAGAATGAGAGTAATTTATGAACGATTAATATTATCTTAATTTGTTGAACTATTATGAGAATAAAAATCAAAAAAGGAATTCTGTTAAAGAATTTTGATAAAGTGAAGAATGAAGAGCTTACTGAAGAACTGCGATGTTAACTCTGGAGAAGTCATGCAATTAAAGAATATAAAAGCTTTGATTGCTTTTGAGAGGATGTGATATTTATGTGTATCTTTTTTGTGCTTGACCAATATTTGCTTCAAGAAACATATAATTCCTATGCTAAAAGCAATTAAGATAAAATAATTGGATTTAGATTATGAAAAGAGTGAGATCAAAGATTAATGAAAAAATATATTATTTACTGTCATAATGCCCAGAAATCTTCGCTCACTGCTCAGCCCAATCCATCTTTGACAAATTATTTATTGATTTTGTTGTCTAATTCATCCTCAAAAATCTGTTTACTACATTGTCTCCAAAAAACTGCTTTTATTGTCAAACCTATTTGTACTTTCCCGCAAATTAAATTTAAGTCTTAAATTCAATTACATTATCTTTCGCAATTCTTTTGTTGCTTTTAACACGGAGATTTCATGCTTCTTGAGTAAATGCTAATAAGCACTCACAGTAGTTATTCATTTAACAAAATTTAATAACTCTAAATATTCTAATTTGTCAGCTGTTCCCTCATTACTTAAATGATTACTTCTTAGGGTCATGAATGTATTTGGCTACAGTATATCTCTCGGATAATGTAATTATATATTTTAATTCACTTTTATATTATTCTTTAATTACTTTCATTTTTCCAAATTCACAATGAAAAGCATAAATTGTCAATTTCTTCATGTGCCCTCACGATCGATATTTCCTTCTCTCTCATTCTCATGACAATTTCTCATGCAAAAATTATTTTACCACTTTTAAATCAATTTTATTATCCTTTCTCTCTTCTCATTTATGCAAAGAATTTCTGGAATTTGTTAAAGTTTCAGAATTTCTCACCATATAAAAATAGCACCAATTTAAAAATCTTTTCTAAAGCCGATTAATGATTGCGATTTTTCACCCAAATTATTCCAATTTTTCAAACTTCTTCTATTGAAGTGTTTGCTAATATAAAATATTTTGATTGTTGATAACACTTTTGACCAAATATGAATCTTTTTCACCATCCTTCTCTCTTTACTCCTTTTTCCGAAATTTCTTTCAGTTCTTTTTAATTACGCTTAATAAGAAAACCCAGGAATGTCAAATCTTTCCGGATTTAAAACTAACATTTAGACAGAGGTACACATGAACTCAGATGCTGTATATATATGAAGATAAGTGAAACTTTTTGACGTAATGAACCGTAACAATGAAAGAGACTTTAGCAAATTTTGAGGATCGGTAGAATTAATTAAGTTATTAAAAGAGACCTGAAAAGCAGTATTTTTTATTTATTAGATGAATCTGTCAGTACTCCTTACAATATGTAAATGGTAATTTCATTTTATTTTTTATTCTGTTGATTGCTTCAAAATTTTACCTTATCTTTAAATGCACATTTTGAAGCATTATTTTAAAAATTTAAATGTCAATAAAATTTTTTGAAAAATGAAATTATTTCTACGAGATATTTCAAAAAATGTAAAATGAACATTGTGTTATTTAACCAATTTCCCGTTTAGATAAGTGCTGTTGCAAAATGATGCTAATACCGCTTTGTATACCACGTTTTAAAGGGATTTGATTGCTTATTAAAGTTTATGATGGAAATATCATATTGTGAAACATTCCCTTATTGTCATCATATCCTGAAAGGTCAAATTACATGACAACTGCACAAGGAACTGTGAATGAAGAAGAAAAGAAAGGTTATTATTTACTAATCAGAAAAAATTCTTTTTTTTTTTAAAAGAAGCATTCGCATTTGATATTACAAATGGTAACATCGATTGCTGATGACAAATATGTCAAGTATTCAGGTTTGAACGGGATGTTAAAGGAATTTAGAAAAATGAGGAACAAATTTTTAATTTGATTCATTCCATTCAGAGTATATTTTATGAGTGTACAAAAAAAGACACATTATTTTTATCGTTTGCAAACGATTCATTTATTAATGAAATAACTTCAATGAAATAATATTAAATTCTATGCATTTTAAAATTTGGCAAAAACTATTGATTAGTCTTAAGCTAGATTGTTCATTTAGAAATATTTTCGATCCCTAATTGATTTTTTAAGAATTTATAATAAAAAAGAAAACCCAGAAAATTGTAAGTAAATATGGGTGCAAAGACAGAGAGAGAAAGAATTTGCTTTGTTGAATATTTCCCTTCAAATTTCAAATCATTTATTACCTATCTTTTCCTTTTTTTATCTCATTACAAAGATTTTTTTTTTTTAATGGAACCATAGGAAATCATTCAAATGTTTTGATATAAAACTGTTCGAGTTCTAAGGAGAAGAAGCGTCCCCCTTTTTAAATTCATTTCCGAAGTATCGCCTAATATACAATATTTAGCAAATGCATCAAAAAGCATCAAATTAGTAATTTATATTGTTAAAATTGGAATGATAATTAATTATGATTTATTCTCTTTCCTTTTCCTCTTTATTTAAACAATCCTAACTTATTTTTTGCTATTTACTCCGGATAAACACCCGAAGTTTTTTATTTTCATTCTTTTGGAGATCGATCCACAGTGTAAACAGTAGAAAATATGTAAGCAAGGGAATATATTTTGCCTTCTTTTCAGGACAAATCAAAAATGATTGTTCCCAAATCTTTAAAAAACTTCCGGTAATCTATCTTCTCGGGATTTTCTTGTTAATGTTATTTATTGCCTTACAATCATAAATATCGATCATGCCTTTTATTTCAATAATTTTGCCTTCCCAATGAACAGACACGAACTTTATGATAGATTTTGTTCATAATAAGCACTCAATTTATTTCCAGCAGAAATCAATGAGTGTTCTTCTTCGCTTTCACTTGCTTGATTTTTTCACAAATTGTCATTGAGTGATAGAATGTCAGTTCAACTTCAAATCATTCAACAACAAACAAAAATAGTGTAACAATATTTTCCATCCCTTCGCATTCTTCTCCGAACTTTTCTTCATTTCACATTAAAAATCACACTGTTCGAGTTATTTATATGAAATTGTTTTATTCATCGATATTTCAATGAGTGGTCGTTCCGAGAGGTGAACGAAAGAAATTTTCCTTTCTCGATTATAAGCATTATTTATGATGAAACGAGTAAAATTGACTCCATCCCTCAGAATTTTCACTCTCTGTCCTGAAAAAGAGAGAATGATAATTATTCTGACACATTCTCCAATCTCGCATCTCTTCAATAGTGCATATTTTCTTACATTAATTATTCGTTTTAAAATAAATTTGACAAGTTTTAAAAAGAATAGAAAAAATTTCCAATAAAAGCGGAAAATATGCCATTCTCTTTTATCTTTATAATCTCCACAAATAGTACAAGTTTGGTATCACATAAAGTTTTCAATGAACGGGGCGCAATTGAAATGTATGATGAATAAGATTGTTGAACACGAACTGTTAATACCATTAATTAATTAGTGGATGAATTGGTATGTGACACAATTGGTTCAGCTGGTTTCTGAGCGGCTTTCGAATTCAAGTAACCCATTTTGATTCATCTACAAATTACTGTTTGATTTAGGAAATTTTAAAATTCCAAAAACCGCATACATTGGCATATGTTTCGATTGCTCACATCCGAAACATTCATTTCAAGCATTTCAATCTGAATAAACTAAATCAAAATTATCTTTTTGCTTATCGACTAATAATCTGTATTTATGGTTTGCATATATTTTATAGAACTGTCAACAAGGCTACTTAGTCGCTCTTTGAGTAGGCTAAGCTTACTTTCTGTGCAAACATTGGCCCAGGAATTATACGATCGAATCAACGATAGTATAACCTCTCTTAAACATATTCAATACTCCAAAAGGAAACAACAAATCTATGAAGCTAATGAAAAGACGATCGATGCTTCTGCCATGACAGTTTCTTGTCCTCAGAACATTCGGAAGAGATTGTATTGTCATATTTGTTTCTTTTAGGAAAAAAAAAATTTTATTTAAAAATTGTTTTTTAAAATGATCATAACAAATGCATTAAGATGAAAATTAATTGAAATTCAGAATTCAACGTGAGAGATTCAAAAATTCCGTAACTGAGGTAATTGGAATTACAGAAAAGTTGGTCGTCGTTCACTCAGGAAAAGCATTTGGCCAGTGCCATGGCTGGAAGCAATTTTTTTACCAGAATTCTCGAATAATTCATGTATTACGGAAAAAGATTTCTTGGTAAGCTATTGTAGTGAATTGAAAATATGAATGAAATTTTTTTTCAATTTTCCAATTTTCACGATATTGTTATAAATGGGATTTGTTTGAAAATATGTTACCAATCACTATATATTCCACGTTTCGTTTTTTCAACGTTTTAATTTGCAATCATTATTTTTGATTTTCAATAAGTTCAACTAGCAGATTACTTAGAATGATCAAATCTCACGATTAACTCTTTTATTTCATTTGAAATAATTTACTTTTTACAGATTCTAAATTGCATTGGAAAAGGGACATTTAGCAAAGTATACAGAGTGTGCTTGAAACTTGATCGAAACTTTTTATTTGCTATGAAAAAACAACTAAAAAGCGAAATTTTGACAAGAAATGCCATTCAACAAGTTAAAGATGAAGCTTTGTTATATGTAAGTTTAATTTATACTCTTCCAATGCACTCAATCCATTTCCGCTTTTTGTCAGATATCAGTTTTTAATCATAAATAAAATGAATACAATTCAATAAGAAAGTTCAAAATATCATTAAAATATTTGCTTCCTGTAGCAATAATTAGACTCCTTTAAAATAATTCAGTTAATTTTCGAGGGGAAAATTTTAAATTTCTATATATATATACATGCATCTTTTTATAATAATCGTTGTAGAAAATTGACATTTTGTTATAGTTAACATGATTGGATTTGTCCAGGTAATCAAGAAAAAAATCTATAAGTTGTTACCAATGATCTTTTTTTCTATTTTCTTAATGTTCTATTTGAAAATAGATAGATAGAGTTGGAATTTAGAAGGAAAAACAACCTAATGTTAGTAAATTGAATAAATGATTAATTAATGCAACAGAAGAAGACAATGTTTTAGATTCAATTGATAGATTCCAAAGTTTTGTTATTTTTTGCAGTTTTCTTTTTAATTTTTAATAGTTTCCACTTTCATTTTGAATGTTCTACAATTTTCTATTCGAATTTTATAATGTTTTCTTCACTTCGCAATGTTTTATTCATTAAAAATAGGCAACTATTTAATTATAAATGTGAGTCATGACAGTTGAAATTAAATTGAATATAAAGTAAGTGATCATCTGTAACAGTAAAGCTATCGTTGTTTTTAATGATCGATAGAGAGGAGTTGAAATTTACATATTATTATTAAACATTATTATCATTTTGCTATAGAGAAATCTCTCGGATAGCGTGTTTATTGCGAAATGTTACGCAAGCTGGCAATCGAGAACACATCTCTTCACGGTACTTCAATATGCAATGGGTTACGGTAACTTATTTATGCTCTGGCGTGATTATGGACCTTTTGAGGAAAATACATTGAGAATATATGCTGCGGAAATTGCTTTTGCTTTAGGTTATTTCTTCATTAATGAAGTTTTCTTAAATTATGAATGATCACTAATGTCCGGTCATACTAAAATTTGCGATCATCATTATCTATTCGTTTATAGATATAGCACTGATAATTCTTACTGAAAACTGGCATACAAAAATTGAATAAAATTTAGATTAGAAATGAATGAACTATTTATTCAAGAGTAAGCAATTAGATGACTAAGTCAAGAATCAAGCAATTATTAAAACTATTCTTAATTTCCTATCCTTGGTCATTTTTACCTAATTGTTTGACCTTTCTTTGCATTCATTCCTTTATCTTACAGTCTGTTTGTTCTTATTTCAATATTCTTGCTAAAAACAAAATTAAANNNTTAAATTTTTTTTCAATATTATTTTATCTAATTGCATCATTTTTAGATTACATTCACGGGAACAATATAGCCTATCGAGATTTAAAAATGGAAAATATTGTGCTTGACCTTGATGGCCATATTCAAATTGTTGATTTTGGTTTCGCTAAAAAACTTGTTAATGGAGAACGAACGCGAACAGTATGTGGAACACTTCAGGTTTTTATCAATTTTATAATCTAATAAAGTGAATCGTTCAATTTTTTGGCATTCTATTTTTTGGCTTTTGTTAATTTGTAAAAAGAAGTGGGTAAGAATTAAATAGTTGCCATCATTTTGTAAACTGTTCCGATTTGAATAAATTAGACTTTTTTATAAATTCTGAATTACAGTACATGGCTCCCGAAATAGCCAAAGAGAAATTTTATGGTAGAGAGGTGGATTGGTGGTCTTATGGAGTGTTACTTCATATCTTAAATACAAATAGTTATCCATTTCCGAATTGTGATGTCAGTTCGCACATTGAACTTAGGTTAACATTTTACAACAAATCATAAAAATTATCGTTTTATTCTTTTTAAATAAAATTTATTCGAATTTACTAGCATCCATCTAATCGGTTCAAGTCACTTTGCTTAAATTAAAATTAAATGTTATCAATTATTACAGATATGATAGTTATAGTACTCCTTGCTCTGAACCAATATTAAGCGATCTTTTCAATAAGGTAATATTTAATGTATTTTATAGTATATTTAGCATTATAAACATTAGTATTGATTTATTTAATTAGCGACATTTTACAGCTACTGAGTGTAAATGTAGAACGAAGGATACATACATTTGCGCAAGTGAAATCTCATCCGTTTTTCGAAAGCATTAATTGGGATGACGTTGCACTGAAAAAGGTACATTTCTGTTTTAATTTGGATTTAGAGATTTTATATGACAAAGTAGTGTTTCACTGTATTGAAGTGGAGAGTGGACTCGATGAGTCCATCTGAAGGTATGCAAAGCGGAAAAGTCTTTGCAGTAAACATTTGCTCAAATGAATAAGCGTTTTTGTTGTATTATTGTGTTTATTTATTATTTACTTCATCTTTTCCAATCATCAGATCGGTTGATCAGTTAATATAACAAAATAAATATTTGACAAAGTTGAGGTAGAAGGAAAATAGAATTAGATTGAAATTAAATAAAGGGTGCATTCTCAGCACTGTCCTGAATTGACTTACTTATATTAGTCATCTTCATTTTCTTAAGATAGAGATGAAATGTTGATTTCAAATTCGCAACATAGTCATAATTCATATTATATAACAATTTTATGCAATGATGATTAATTATTCATCACAATTTTAATTTGAAAAAAGCGGTCGCACACGTGATTTCAATTTTTTTAATTCGAACTTCTTTCGACTTTCTTGAATTTGAATTTTTGAGTTAAGTGTAGGATTATCATTTTCAGTTAATACCATTTGCCCATATCGAGAAATTACGACGTTGTCCGAGCTGCAATTCTCTGTACGACAAAAGCGTGTCTGATTTTAGTGGCACGGATGGAGAAGAGAACTGGGCTGCTT
>UPTC01000557.1:0-33654 GCA_900537255.1 Acanthocheilonema viteae
AAAGGAATTAAATTATCCAGCTAAATTAAATCAATATAGTAGTTAAGTATGAATGAAAAAAAGATTTCTGATTTCATAATGAATTTCTCTCCACTCATTCAAAAGTTTATTAAATAATAACTTTTACAAATAAACTTTAAAAAATAAAAAACATTTTTAAAAATATCAGAAAATGAAGAAAGTAATTTGTTAACGAATAATTCAAACCGGTGGCAGTTCGTACAATTCGATTTAATGTTTGATAGCCAAGAATTTGAAATTGTGGTACATTAGTTTTTTCAACTCCGTACACAGCATTTGGATGATTCCAACGCATCAGAACTTCTGACGTTGTATAACCGTCTGAGAGGAATTAATGCTAATGGAAAGCATTTTCACAAAATTGTTTAAAACATATTTCATTTCATAGCGTTGCAATTATTTGATATTTTATAATTGAAATTTTCAAAAAAATTGCTATCAATTTTTTTCTTTTTTCTAATTTATTAGGAAATTCAAAAATTAATAACAAATCGTTTTTTTTTTCAATTCCTTTTTCATCAACCAATTATGATAATATTTTATCTGAAAGATATTAAATGACTTACAACTTTCAATTTCTAATGTACAATTTTGATTATCCAATGGATAATTCTTTAAATTCATATGACATGCAAGAGTTGTCGTAAATCTGTAATTAATTTTGTTAAAAGAGGAATTATTTATCACATCTAAAATTGTAAAACAATAAAAAAATTTGCAATTCATTATATTTAACTTCAATATTAATAATGTGTTCGCTTTGTCTTTTGTTTTTTAAATGAATTCATCATTTTTAGCATTCTACATTTTCAATTTGTTTATGCAACACTTTGCATTTCCTATTTTGAATTTTGTTCTTCATTCTATTTTCTATGATAAGGCTAGAAGGAAAAGTGAGCTCAATAAAAATAAAATTTAAAAATTAGACTTCTAAATTAAGAGAAGTATATTATGCGTTATGTTGATTATTTTAAAAATATGCATGCATATTTGAAATATATCTTCAAATTATTATATAAAATTTTCTTACATATCTTACATATAATAATAATTTATCGATTATTGAAATTTTATTTCTAAGCTACTGTTAGTTAAAAATGAATTCCATTATCATACAATGTTTGTTATATTCGGTACAGTACACTAGAAATACATCTTTATGCAGCAATTATCAATTCGCACATTAAAACTTTATAATTCTAAAATTGAAACACCTGAAAGATTATCAGGATAAGTTGCATGAACAAGTAAGTAACCTCATCCCATAAGTAATTTGTCCATTATGCTCAATTCGAATCACTTTATTCTCTTCCGTGACTTCATGTAGAAATGATTGTTTGTCATTTGCCAGGAATGTGTCCGGTACCCAAATATGTCTGAAAGATAAAGAAATGTTTTTAAAACTTTTCCTAAAAAATTTATGCATACTTTTTCAAAAGAAAAAAAAATCGCTTAAAATGAATGATTTTGAATGACTATTCCACTTGTCATCCTATGATTTTCCATTTCAAATTCTTAGCTTTTTAAAAACATTTGAAAATTTTTTTATTCCATATTTCACACAAACTTTTTTGAAACATTAAAAATTTTTGAAGATCGTATGAAACTAAAACCACAAATGGCTTGCAATAATGAAAGGTTATGGGAATTAATCAAACAATTATTTTAATTTTAAATCTAAAAGAAAAAAGACTATACGGATGCGGAAAAATTATTTCTTTCCATGTATTATTTTTCAAGTTTAAATTAAGATTTCATTTGCAGATGTTGATTTGTGAACTTGCATGAGTGTAGATTATTATTTTAAAAATCTCGGGAAATTACTGTGAGAAATCTCCGGAAAATGTCATATCATCGATATGAAAATGACGTGACCAGGAGAGCCGTTTATCTCGCCAATATTGATGTAAATACATCGTTATTGTATAATCCTGAAATTTAATAAGAAGAGCAATTGATTTCGTTTAAATTTAAATTTCAAATTCATTTAAACTATTTGAGCATAAAAATACTAAATATCGCATATTTCACGCAAAAATTCCAACAAATATGCTACACTCATTTCAAATAAAGCGGCATAATGTCAACGTTTATCAATTTTATAAAATATCTGTTTTGTCTGAAAAAATAAATTTTTTCAAATACAGAAGTATTTGATTTTACAATTAAATTCAAAAGCATATATGCTTTCAGTAGCAAAATGTTCAGTTTTTTGAATTTATGAAAATAAATAAATTGGATTAAATCAAAATAAATCATTAAAATGTTTAGCGTAAAAATTCTCAGGTGAAATATTTCATTGTTATTAAGAAAAGGTAAGAAAGGGAGTCGTTTTAAAATGATTAAATTACTCGAGAGTTTTTTTTTGCCTGGATGTTAAAAAAATGACAAGGAATTTAATTAATTTTAAATTTTACTTCATTCATTCAAACTTTTCTTCAAAAAAAATCTTAAGAAATTTCATCCAAAAAAATTTGAAAAACAAAAGATGTTGAACTTACCATATTTACTTCCGAAATTGCATCAATTGAATCAATGATAACATCTAACATTAGTAGTAAAGCATCACCTGAATGGAAAAGGTTTAATTAAAATTGTTTTAGGAAATTTTTTTTTTGTTGGTAAAATATTTTTTAAGAAAATTTTCTGTTCTAGTATAAAATGTAATGGATTTTTTATTCAGTAAAAATTTTTACATTTTAGCAGCCTTTTTTTGGTTATAACTAAATTCCAACCAAAATACTGACCTCCAAAACCAGGTCGTAATCTCATATCGTAATCACTTAACAGATCAGTTAACAAAGCAGAAGCATTCTCGTAGTACGTTGACGTACGTGCCAAACTAATATTACTTGTAGTAACATGTTGATTATTACTATGGAAATTCAGCAGTTGACCTTTACTGGAATTATTAATACATTGAAACAAATTTAGATAATTTTAAAAAAAATAAATTATTGATTAGTTTAAACTTTCAAAAAATAACAAATTTAATCTTAAAAAGTATAAATTTGAATATTCTAAACAGTTACTCATTAAGCTTTTTAAAAGTTTGAAAAATAATGACTGATTGTTTTTAAAGAAAATTTTGTCACTTTTTGACCGCAATCTTTGTTATCAAAATTTTTAAATCCATTGATTATACACATTACATAGCAGCATAATTTATGATTAAAAATCCTTACCGCTTGAATTATTCTCAGAACGATTTTATATAGAAAAATGAAATATTCTTAGGGTGATTTTATACTAAAAAAAATTTTTTTTAGTTTCAAGCAATACACATTTATGCTTTTAAAACAAAAATTTACAATAAGAAACTGACCTAATAATGAAAAAAACATTTGAGATAATGAAAATAACAAGCAAATAAATTCGCATTTGTTGCAATAGCATTGTATTATCCATATGAAAAACGGCTAGCATACTTTTATCAAATATCTAAAAAAATGAAATTTTAATGTTTAGTTGCTTTTTTCTCACATAATTTCAATTCCATTCATCAGTTAAATACTTATAGGGGAAACGGTAATTTTAGATCAGTATTTTAAAATTGAATTTCTCTCATTTGAAAAAAAAGAGAAAAGTTTCTCTAAAAATTAGCAATGTATCCATCTGCTGATAGATATGGGGGAAATGTTGTCATGATTTGTTGTGTCCTGATTGATTTGTCATCCTGCTTAAAAAACTAAAATTGACCTCTTCCGTTTTGAATCAATTTTCTTACAATTGTCTATTCCTATTCATAGAAGCATAAATCAATTTTGCACAATTTTTTATCATATTTTTTTAGCAAAATTTTAATTTTCAGAATAAATTTTCGGATCTAAATATTACAATCGACATCAGCTTTTTTTTTTTAATTTTTAAATTTTAAGTGCAATAATTAAATGATAACTCATTGTTCGTCTTCCTATCATAATAATTTATTTTAATGATGTCAAAGTAAATTTACTCATACTAAAGTAATATGAGTCGTATTTAAAAAAACAGAAGTAGTAGAAATTTCTTTAATTAATTATTCTATATTGAACTGAAAGAGGGTTTTCGAAAATAAAATTTGAAAAGAATTTATTGATATTTCTGATTTTTGATTTGTAAAAATATTAAACACATCGATTACATAATTTCTGTGAAATTCCTTCAATTAAAAACGATTAAAATAAAACAAGCAGACGGAAATGACTCGACAATGAGAAATAACATTTAGCAATTTGCAACTTTCCTAACTGTGCCTCTCGCCTTTTGACCGTATCACACATTTACAGTTAAACAGCAACTGATATTATTTAAAAATTCATGTAAATTTTATTAAATAATACTGCTTCTGTTAGCAATATTTAATGTTATAAAAAAACGAGAAGAAAGTAAAAGCATTTCGAGTGAAAAAAAAAAGAAAGACGGTGCAAAAAATTTCACTCCGAAATTTTTATAATAAAATTTTAATTTGATATCGTTAAGAAAATACATTCATCCATATGGAAGACATCATCAAATCTTTTCAGTTGATAGATAATATTTCTTAAATTAATGAGTGCATTTTATGCTTCATTGCAACCATTAAACTCATATTAAATGGATTACTGAAATTAAACAAATAAACAATATAATAAAAGGCATTAAATTCACATAAAGTTAAAGGAGAAAAAAATGAATGAACAATTTTAATAAATGAATGACCAATTTAAAGAAATGAATAAACGATCTCGAAAAATAAGAAATAAATGAATAAAATTTTTTCTTTTCAAAAGATTATTATTCTTTTATCAAAGAGTTTTAGTAAGCAAAAAAAAACTTGAAAGCAAGCAAATAATCATTTTCATCCGCATTTGCATTATACTTCAATTCAATTGCGTTAGAAAATCCTTTTTTCCAATAAAGTGCTAAATAGGATTGTTTTCTTTTTTTAGGAAAAAAAATTTTCAGAAAAAGTAAAATTTATAACAATTAGTTCTTTAAGATGGAAAAGATAATTTCACACAGGAAAAATAGATGTGATAGCATTTTTTCAAATGAAAAAAATTTTGCTTTGAAATTTTTAATAAAATAAATTTTGTGTGTGCTGTAATTATTATTGAAAAAATAGTTGAATTTTAACTTCATTAATTGATTTATTAATACATTTAAATTTTGATTTAAGAACGGGTACAGGAATTCTTCAAATATTGTATAGTTAGCTAAATTTTATGGTTCTATTTTGAAATAAAAATTTCAGGCATTATTTATTATTGAATCATTTCATAGTTTTAGAATGTCATTTATGTTGTGAAGGATTATTATTCTAATGGATTTTGAAATTTAATATACCATTTCATTATTATTCTTTCAATTACCCTATTTTGATCGCTTCATGATGAGATAGATGGATTTGTTGATTTTGCAATATTTAGGCATTCTTTAGGAAATTTTTGGCACGAGAACTGACATGAATGAAAAAATGGTGAAATGGAATTTTTGAATTGTATATGTGATATATTTCCAATTTTACTTCAAAAAAAATTTCTATCATGCTCGTGCACTTTTTTCAATTAAGCTTAGATGTGGAGTTTGTTTCCGCATAATTTATTTTTGATTAATTTACTAAATTAATTAATTTTTTAAAATACATCATTGATCAATCTTTAATATAAATAATAATAAAGACGCAATTTACAAGAAGGTGAAAAATTTCTCAATAATTGGTAGCACAATATTTTGAATTAAAAAGTGAAGCTCAAAAGTGAAATTTCAATGAATAAACGCTATATTAGCATCTCTTTTAGTAATATTAATTTAATAAAATATTTGACAGATGAAAAAAATAAACATGTCCTCTTCCCTCCCCCCCTCCCCCCAAAAAAAAAACTCTCATTTTATAATACGAAGAGAAATAATTTTACAGAAAAGCAGAAATTAGGATGATGAAAAAAAAGAAAGAATTCGATCAATTTGAATAGGAGTAAAATTGTGAAGAGTAAAAAGTAAAAAAAATGATGAAAAACCAAATGCAATTATTCGATAATTATCCTCTAAAATAAAATCAAGAATGAAAAAAGTTGTTGATAGCAAACATTTTTAGGGTCGAAAGAAGTATGCTATTCTATTTAAGCAACAGTTGATCGATCTACAAAAGAGAAATGAGAGAGAGGAATTGAGAGAGAGTTGAGAATGAAAAGAGAGATGTAATAAGCAGTTGTGATAAATTAAATCATTCAAAGTTAGAAATGATTTTAGTCTGTGAATTAAAGTAAAAATCAACTTTTCATACTTTTTTCCCTCGTTATTCTTTCTTTTTTTTGTTTTCTTTCTTTTCCATTAAATTGTTTATTGTTTTCTTTTTATGAGTAAAATATATCACCAGCTTTTTTTAACTTATCATGATCGATGCATAAGTATGATGAAATAATTTTAAAAACATAATTTGAAATTTATTTCAGATCCAATGATTTGGTTATTAATCATTATTCTCTTCACTGCAATAGTTCAATGTTGCAGCTATAAGGGAAAAAATGAAGAGGAGAAATTATCATATAATACATCACTGATACATAATATCACACGAGTTCTCGATACCATTCTTCTCAATCAGAATCGTCATTTTCGACCTATCAACGGGGGTTTAGCCAAAAATATTTTCTTTCTTTTTTTCAAACATTACTTTAATTAATTAAACTTCATTTACGAAAATGTTAGTTAAGACAATATAAATATAGTCGATAATCAGTAAATTCATAGCATAAAATGGTAAAAATATTTTATTTAATTTTTGGAATTTTTTATTTAACTTTTGAAATTTTATTTAATTTTTTGAAAGTTATTGGAAATTCTTTAAAAAATTACAACTTATATTTTTTAATATTATTTTCAGATCCTAATGCTCCATTAAAAGTTGAAATTGACATTTCTGTACGCAGCATTGGACCAATATCGGAACAACAAATGGTAAATATCTATTATAAATATTACCGTAATTACTGGAAAATATTACTATCAAATAAAAAAATTGAATAATTTTTAGGAATTCTCATTGGATTGCTATTTTCGGCAAAAATGGTTAGATCGACGGTTAGCCTTCGATACGTTCGCAAATCGAGAAGATTTACCAATTGCTAGCAAAATGCTTAAAGATATATGGACACCGGATACGTATCATTTTTATTTGCTTGCATACATTAAAGAAATAAAATTTTAAATTTCATTTTTTCATTAGAAACTGAAAAAAAGAATTTGATAATTTGAAATTCAATTTTAATACAAATCAATAATAGAGGTCACAAGAATTATAACACTCAATATGCCTTTGCAGTTGAACCTAGTGGAGAATAATTTATTTCAATGACTTTTTTCATTTTTCTCTCATCTTTTCCTTTGAGTGACCAGAGGTCAGCGATAGCCTAAAAATCTTCATCCAAAGATTATCTAAACAGAATTTGTTCAATGAAATTTATAATGGAAAAATGTTCAATTTCCATAAAAATGGAAATTTAAACATTATCACGCATACATATTTAACATTCAGATACATTCGAAATGGACGACATTCATATTTGCATACTCTGACAGTACCCAATGTTCTTTTTCGAGTTCGTTATGATGGACAAATTCATGTATCACAACGGTTCAAATTTCTCTTCTTTTCCAATTTTTTCCTCATCAAATTATTTATTAATTTTTATTCAAATATAATCACTCATCTCCTCGTAATTCTAAAATATAGCAGAATAATATATTGCTAAAAATTTCTTAAAATCAGGTAGTCATTGTAACTGAAATTTATTTTTTAAAAAAAAATACTTGGTTGTCTTCATAGAAATGCGCAAACTAGAAACCGGAATATATCAAGTGAGCCATATAATCTACGATTTGTTTAATTTTACTAATTTATATCAAATTCATTCAATCTTAGTGCAATCTTATAGATTAACAATACGAAGCCGATGTGAAATGTTTTTCAAAAAATTCCCAATGGATCGTCAAGTTAGAAATTCTTAATTATTTTCAATTTTTCATTGAAGTTCAGAAAATTACATCAAGACATTTGTATGAAATGATTAAAGTTATGAAATTTAAGGCATGTCCAATTGAAATTGGTAGTTTGGGTTATTTCTCCAAAGATGTCGTTTACGTATGGAAAGATGTAGAATTGGATTCAAAAATGAACAATATGCTTGCACAGTATCGGCTACTTCACGTCATCAAAACGTCGTATAATTGGACTGATCCACGTGATGAAAAATTAAGCAAGTTGAAGTTTTAAATTCATTATGAACTTGAAATTAGTTATTGTAAATGAAATGAGTTAAGCATTATTCCATAAGATTCAATACTTCGATTTAATACTTGACGATGTAATTATAATGCAATAGTATGTATGAAAGTAATAAATTAATCGATTGTTAATTAATCAGCCAAAACGATTACAACAACTATTGAACAAATCTTTTCAATCATCATTTCATTTATTATTCGAATTTAAAATGATAAGTGGGAATGATTGAGAGGAACAATTTGTTATGATTGAAATATGAAAACAAGAAGTGTATTTTAAAAAAAAAAATCTTTCAAATTTCATTTTATTTCAAATTTAATATTATTCTATTTTAGATGTATCGGTGCTAAAAGTATATTTTAAACTTCAACGTCAACAAGGTTTCTACATACTGCAAATTTATACGCCATGTACGCTGATAGTTGCAGTATCTTGGGTCAGCTTCTGGATCAACAAAGAATCATCACCTGCTCGAGTTTCATTAGGTACACTTTCAAAAATAATTTCTTCTTTAATTCAAATATTGCTATGCTAATCGTTAAGTAAGTTTTGATAATTGATTGATTTACCTCTGACTAAATATGCTTTGAATTATTAATCAATTCTTTTGACTGATTAGACAATTTGAATCGGTTAATGTTATACTTTCGTATTGAAATTTTTGGCAAAACACCGGAAGGGAATAATTTCATACTGTATTTTATTTCAAAAATAAATGATATTTGTGAATTTTACATTTTAATTTATCATACATTTAATTATCATATTGTTGGATTTTTTTCTTTAAGGAATAATGACAGTACTTTCCGTGTCAACATTGGGTTTCAGTTATCGATCCGATTTGCCGAAAGTTTCGCATTCAACGGCTCTCGACATTTATATCATGTCGGTGCTTTTTTTTCATTTTTATGTTGCTCTATTAGTTGTGATGATTTTCTGCTTTTTAAAAGTTCTTGACAATTCATAGCTGTAAAATTTTGCAAGAAATTAAATAACATTACGATAAATATTAGATTACAAATTAGTTCAGATTATTTAGATTAATTTAAGTAGTTTTCAGTTCGTGTTTCGGATTTGTGTTCGCTGCAGTAATCGAATACGCCATCATCAATTATGTGAATAGAATCAATATGCGAAACAAAGTAACTTTTTTCGCAAATTTCGGGAATAAATTTGCTGATTGCAATCTTCTAAAAGAATTCTTTTTTTTTTCATTTGGAATGATGAGAAAAATAAATAAAAATTCCCACATCACTCTCCTTTGAAATTTGATAAACTGAGAGATGAAAAATTAAAATTGAAAATTCTCGAGAGATAGGAAACTTCGAAATTACAAGTTCGTAATTTTTAAAAATTGGAAACAACCGATATGGTGAGTTCTTTTATGATCTGACATTCTGAACTGATTTGAAATCAAATTATTAATCGGTTTGTGAGAGGTCCAGTTTCTTATTTTCATCTTTTTGCTGTTTAATTATCAAAAAAAAGCCATCTGCTAGGTATCAAAAATGCGCATGTTATCGACGCCACTAATGCTCTCGAGACCAGATGTTAATATTCACAACCAAACAATGGCTCCAGATTCAAAACCTCAACCAGATCCACATTTATTTATACCAAAGCAGGAGTGTTCAGGTCTTGAGCCCATTCCATTGTTCCTATCACGCTTACTTATCTATTTATTAGCAATATCAGACTAATCCAAACTTTCACCCAGGAAACAAAATTTCTGACTGGAGAGTTCAGATTAGTGACAAATCATAAATCGGTAAATCGAAACAAAAGAAAATTCAAATTTCAGTGTTCCGTCGAATTGCCGCAAAAGCAAGTGAAAAAATGAAAATCAAGAATCCAACGAATGTAGTCAGTCGAATAGATTCCGCTTCCAAAATAGCCTTTCCATCGCTTTATATTTTATTCAATGTTATCTATTGGCTAGCTTTCCTTTACTGGATTCCCGATGAAATAAGCAGTCTTATTTAGTCAGCATTTATTATGGCATCTGTCAAATCTTTTTGTTGTGATCTAACATTACTCACAGAATGTACTGATATACAGAGGATTTCGCAAGAGAATATATTTTAAAAATATTTCAATTTCATCATGCTTACACAGTGAAACCAGTAACAACAGAAAAGAAAGTATAAAAGTAAATCGATAAGCAACCTATGTGAAACGTCGCCTTTTCCGACCTGTATATTTCGAAGACATGCAAACTTCTCTGAAATACAAGATCCGTGAACATTATTTTCAAATTTAAATGATTTGCAATAACTAGGAAGAAAACACAGAATTATAGACCTTAATTGCAAGACTTAAATAATAGGAAACATACTTTCCGTGCTTTCGGGCACGATCCTTTTTAGCTTCTACCCATTCTCTAGAACGTTTCAGCAATTTTCGCTTGCCGTGCTTATCATTTTTCCTTGTTCTTAAATAAAAAAGATGTAGCAACATTTTTCTTTCGGCCTTCAAATCTTATACAGCAGCAGCAAATTTCGGAAAAGTTTCCAAATTACCTCCTTTCTATATTCGAAACTTGATCCACTTCTTCTTCTTCAATTAATGCTTTTGGCAGCTCTTGCATACCACCAACTATCAACACCAAATAAATTCTTCAAAAAAAAAAGAAATTATTGAAGATATTAAGAACTGGCAAAAAGAATTGCTTGAGTACTTCGAACACTTTTTAATAACAAGTAAAAATAAAGGAGAAAATTCAGCACAACAGTACTTTTTGGCTTTAGCACTGTTAGGAAAATCAATGACAATGCCTCCAGTAAAGCCTGCTTTTCTTGCCTGTGTTGTTATAAGATCAGTTTGGCTAGCATTTTCTGGATAAAACTGGAATATGGCGCGAGTACCGCGACCCTGAAATGTTTTTTATCTTCAAATATTATTTAATCTATGAATAATGCAGTGATCGCTTTAGGCAAATAAAAAGAGGGATATAAATGGTAAGAAATTGATTCCATTAAATCTTTACCATGCAAGCATATAATGATTGGAAAAACTGAAGTAGCCGTTTTTGTGGGCTTTGTTCTCGGGTGTTTGCATGGCAAAGCCACTGAATTGCAGATATACTGAAAAAATTAATTAAGAGTTTCAAGTATAAAACTCATTAAGTTTTGCAATGAATTAATTTTAGCAAAATGTTATCGAAATGTTTAATCATTATATACCTTATTGCGCCGTCAAATGTACCCGGCCGAAAAGGCAAACCATCACCCATATCTTTCAATACAACATCACCTTTGACTTCTCGACCATTTATGGCAACCTCTAAAATTATATGAAAGCTGTACGTTATGATGCCAAAACAAAGTTTAAATACAAAGGAACAATGTTTATAGTTTATGTTAATAAACGAAGCCGAAAGTCTTTGATATTCGTTATCATTAGCAAAATATCTTAGGCTAATCTTACAAAAAGTCCAGGAATGCTAACTGCCTTAATTAATGCTTCTTACCAATTATAGCTTGATAATTAACATCGAAGTTCCGAGTCATCTGAACCTAGAATCACACAAGACTTTCGTTTAAGCAGTTTCGCTCATCAGGTATCAAAACGGTTAGCTTGCCAGTCCCAATCCTGCATCTCAGCATCTGAGTTCCTTATTTTCTTTTACAAGATTTTGCAAGATACTTCATATAAAATAAGTGCAGAACCCACTTAGCATCGCTTCGCTAATATCTACGCCAATCCAATTATGACCCATTTCTGTGATAACTTCTCCACTCAGTCCGGAACCACATCCAATATCCAGTAATAACCTTGACACGTCATCATCCGGAAGAGCAAGCAATTCGATAGCTCGTTCCGTCATGCATGTTTGAATCTCGATAATATGTGAACTGAAAACCTTCGATAAATATGATTAATAAAAAAGCACAGAAACACAGGTGCGTAATTAAACAATGCACATAAAACTTTCAGCCAGAAGTGAATAATAAAACTTACTTCTGTGAGTACTTGGCAGCTTGAATATCATTGTAGTACTGAAAAAGAAAAGTAACATGAATATTACACCTTAACTTTTTAAATGATTAATTTCTTTCGAAAAATCTCTTGAATTTTGAAAACAAACTTGTCTTTCTCTACATTTATGCATGGTTGTATCTCCATTACAAAAATCGGAAACGAACCCATTATGATGGACCGCTCGTAAAAAATTTTTTTACCCAAGATTTCAACCAAAACAAACCAATTCTGGAGGACCAGTAAATTCTGGACGAGACATTGTGTACGGCGTATATTTCTTTCTTCTTAAATCCTAACAGCTACGTCTTGTCATACGTCTGTTCAATGTACCAGTAAATAACAAAGAAAGTGATGATACATAGATCCGAATGTCAATCTCGAAAGTTTTCCGGTCAACCTGAACAATTCTTGAATTACATGATGTTCGTCTCTTCACCAAGCAAAAAACCACCCGAGAAAGAAGAAGACTTAATGGCTATCATCTAACTGATCGAGATCTGCGCAGTGCAATGGATTCAATTCGTTTCATAATTAGTAACTCTTTTTAACGTGTCGACCCTTTAGGGGCGGATTGACCAAGTAGTGACCCAATATTGCTGCGATCTTCTTTCATTGTATCAGTAGTGTAAGGTACGGAGCGGCGGTGAGGTGGAGGAGCTCCTGAGGTCAGGTTTTGTAGGTCTGGATGAGTTATTTGGGAGGAGCTTCTGAGGTCAAATTTTGTAGGTCTTGTTGAGTGCTTTGGGAGGAGGGTTCCGAGGTCGAGTTTTGTAAATGTAGATGAACTGTGTAACTTACATGGAAAAACAATACTATATGGGAAATATCATTCAAGTTGCATCTCAGTAATTCCTACAAGAAAATTCATCGTTATTATTTCAGTGCATTTATCATATTGCATTCCAATATAATTGAACGATTATCAATCAGTAAGGAAGAAAGCGATCATTGTAAAAGCGATGTCCGATTGGGACAATTTGGATAAATTAGTCGAAGCGAATTGTATTCCAATCAAAAAAATTGCTGCTTCAAAAGTAGCAAGCAGTCTTGAGGAGCAAAATATCCTTTTTGCAAAAGAGAATAATAACAGTGATGTGAGTTCTTTGATTCTGATAACGATTATAATTATAATTACATCATGGTCAAATATTTTAATGCTATCTCTTTAGTTTTGTTTCAGCTTGATTTTTTTTTCACCACTTATTTTTAGATTGAAGATGGAATGTCTACATCAGTTTCGAGCAAAAATGATGTCGGATCGGAGAATGAGGATGAGGAAGCTGGCGACATTATCATTACCAATGATTTCACAATAGGTGATGTGGACGTAGTTGAAGTAAGTTGCATTGAAAATTCATCCATTGATTACATTTCTGCAATTTCTATAATCCATTCTTCTGAAATCTACAGATGGATGCGTCTTGTAGCAATACGCTGAGTATACTTATTTGCTTTCTCATAAAAAGGATTTAATAATAGTTTACTTTGCAGATCTTAAATCGTTTCAATTCGAAATATGATAATATAATTTCCGAATTTGCGGATGTAGAAATATTTTTAATATCGATGGATGGATTATTAATCGAACTTACAGCACACACATATTTAAATTGGACTCTAGGTGGCCAGACTATCGTTATTGCAAAACAAGTAAAACTTCATAAAATTGTATATTGCTTTGTGTAGTAATCCGGATCGAATTAAGCTAATTATTAGTAGCAGCATGATATAATATTATATCAAAGTTGATCATGTTGCTATTTGATATGGTATAAGTTTTTTCACGCTATACAGCCACCATTCTACGGGATCATCGCCTGTAACAATAACATCTAAACTCTTTTGATTCAGGTGTGACATTTTTTTTCAGATTGAAATTCTGTTGAAACAGCTTTTAAATCTTGGCGGCAAGTTTAAATTAATTTGGTTTACGGATTTGTCTGCTATCTATGCCAAAGATACAGTGCTCAACTTTTTGCGTAGTTTCGTTGCAGCTTACTTGCTTCAGTCTCAGTGGGCAGTGGATATTGAGCATTTTGTCAATCCTAGCGATTCGCTTTGGTTATCTTACTTACATGAACTGATGCCTTCATTTTTGGTATGCAATAGAATTTGAAAGACAAGCTTGATTATAAAACAGTAATAAATATTTATGTTTAACATAGAGTAGGTAAACTGAAGTGGTTTGACAGCTTACTTCTTGAACATATAAACATATAAAGGATTGATGTGTGAAATTTAATAATGACTTCTCACTCTTCATCTTACTGCTTATTGCGTTTGAAAATACAAATATTCTTATTTTTGATATATCAATGTATCACCAAACTTTTTGATAGAAAATTGTGTACCTTTTTCAGATGATTGGCGTCGATGATGTATCAGAAAATGTGGTAGCAGATACTGGGCTGGGTTTCAAGCAACTTCTTGCTTCAATAGCGCTTCAGGCACTTGCTTCGACCATTCCTGTCGTGTATTTCAGTGGTCTTGTCGTGAATCTTTGCTCGGTTTACAGCCATCGTGTTGAGCCACACATAGTCGATTTCAAAGGATGGACCAATTATTTATGTCAATTGTGGACCGAAAAAAAAAGTGGTTCGAGAAAATAATTAATGCTTGAATTGTTGATTTTCTTTGCAATCAATTCCTCAGCAAAATAGAATAATGGAATCGAATTGTGAAACTATCAGTGATATTAAATTTAATAATCACAGAATTTATTTTGTATTTTAATTCTTCATTATATTTATGAAAATGCTTCCAGAAGTTCACCGAAATATTAACCTATCAAGTTGCAAAAGTGTTTCACATTTATGGGCTCAAATCATTGGAGATTGTAAGAAAAGGTTATTATTACTTTGTTTTATGGTATCACGTAATTTATCCTTAAATTATTTCCAAAAAAATGCTTTATTGAGTTCTAGTGGTTCTAATTTTCATTGCAGTAAGTTTTAGCTTTTTCGTCTCACTCATGAATACAGATAAGATAACTAATTCTCTATTGCTTTGGAACTTATATCACAATATATTTAAAATATCCTTTAAAACTTAATCACAGAAATTGTGTTATAACAAATGATATCACTGACTGCAATGAAAATCGGATTTTTTTTTTATAGTGGTACATTACCGAAAGAATCTGATGCGCTGACGTCTGCTGTACTTATTTCTTCACTGATTTGCGAACGTCGTGGAACAGAACGTCGCTATTTTGAGGAAAATAAAGCTTCGAAAAGAGGCATCGATTTTATCAAATTCCGAAGAACACTGCTCAATTTCTGTGCGTCTTTATTGGATACGCTTGATTTAAAAGTATGATTTGAATTATGCTTTTTTGTAGATTTTGCATTAGAGCAGAAAGTAGCACAATGCTTATGTTAACAGAAGTTGAAGCAGAATCAAGTTTAGTGCTCTTTTAGATTCATTCTCGTATTCGTTTAATTTTATTATCTGACGCAACAAGATGTCAAATTTATTGTACAAATTTTACAGCAACATGCGTTATCCTTCTCATTGGTCGATCTTTGGGATGGTCTTTTGATAACGGGAATATACGATGCTATAAACTCAGGCGTAAAAGTAAGTTTGTTTTGTTCGGTTTTTGTTTTGTTGTTATCCAAATACATATGCAATCGTTCTTTTACTTATATGAAGTTGAATATCAACTATGTCCTGAAGGGGGTCCAATGTAAAAAATCATTTATTACTAAGTCCACTTGTTGATTATCTAATTGCAAACTATCTTTTGATAAGACTCAATTCCTGCAAAATTTTAAAACGTTCTTTTTTATTTGCTTTTACTTGCATATTTTTTTGCAGGTTCTTCCGTATCGTCTTCAACAAGAATTAGCTCCTCTACATAAAATCGCATGTCTGGAGCTGTCTCTTGAAGTCGACGTAAACGATGCTTTATTTGATTTGGCTGTAAAAGAAATAGATTTTAAGAAGCCCTCACTTCTTCCTATCAATTCTGAATTGTTGAATCGATACGCTCCAGAAATGCTGGGCGCTATTGTGGATGATTGCACGGAAACGGTAGAAATAATTTTTCAAGTTAAAAAAGATATTTTTCCTACTAAAATTATGTCTCAGTGTTCGACTTGATTTGTTTGACTTCAAGGTTTGTATTGGACATTCTTTTACAATTCTACTTAATTAATCTTTGTTGGAGGAACCATCTACTTTCAATGAGTTCTGGCTGCGTACTAAGTGGCGTCTCGATGTTATTGAAGAGCCTTACACTAAGCCAGAAGAACGAATTGACAGTGCATATCAGATGAAAAGGCACAACAAAGACAAACAAAAACTTGGCAAATGGTCAGATTATTACATCTCTTAAAAATTGCTATTTGCTTATTTATTTGAACTTTATTAACTATTTACTGGATTTTGATCTGCAACTGTCTGCAGGTACGAATTCTTCGCAGAATCGCTCGAAGGACGTGGAACCAGTTTGCTAGTAGATTTTTCACGTACACCACGTGGATTTGTTTCAAAAATTGATGAACAAACTGATAAAAAGAAAGAGAAACAACAATGGCAACCGAAAGGCAAAGGAAATGGTATAGAAATATTCTTTTTAGCTTTTCATGTTTCATTATTCATTCAACTGCTATGACTCAAAATTTATAGTCAAAATGCTTACTCTTTCCATGTTTGCTACAAATTTTGTTTTTCTCTCAGATCTTGTTTTTAAAAAATGAGTTTTATGGTGTCTTCATTTCGTTTCACGCTGTTTAACTGTTGTAATTGTAACACTTTGCCTATTTGCTTGTGATAAATGCACTTCCATTGTCTAGGATTTTGGATTTTGGGATTTTTCAACATCACGTATTCGAATAGATTTATAGGGAAGATATGTGCAAAAACTTAGACAAATATCAGACAAATAGTTAGGTTGACTGGTTATATATTGTCATTTTCATAAAGCTTTTTCAGGACCAAAAGGCAAAGGAGCTGTTAAATCAAAGAAAGAATTAATTTTGGAAGCTAATCGAAATAAAAAGAATGAAAAACTTGCGGAAGATGAAAAACAAATGGTTCGATTTGCAATGCAACAAGGAAAGAATGTAAGTTTAGTAGTAGGTGGAAATGATGGCTGCAGCACTGAAGAACTCGCATATACAGAGTGGGCAAATTGATTGATAAAGAATACTGTTCTAATTCGATTTAAAATCTGAATATTTTTACATTCGAATGCCAAGATTTAGCATATGTAAATTATGCAGGCACAGACGCAAGACAATGCAAATAAATATCACTCTATTTGTAATAGATAGAAACGAAGATTGTATAATTAAGTTTCTTTTATTCGTAGATAGGAACTGTATTATAGTCAAGTTTCTTAATTGTGACGAAATTAGCGTGCAGTTTCTGCACCATTTCAATTAGCAGAATCTAGATTGATTTGCAAAGAAATTTGGTCTTTTTAGGCAATGTTTATTTTGGAAAATTTGATGAACAAGCTCGAACTGGCCTCATCTAGAGCCATGTGTGTTTACCAGCAAGTACTACGTATGTCAGATGATCTCAATTCCTTGGAGGGACGAGATTTTGTGGAGAAGAGAAGGATTCGGGCGGTTCCTATAATCAGTAAATTGAAGGATCTGTTTACAGTGTACTGGCAGCATTTAGATGACAAACAGAAAGATTATGTATGTGTTTTTTTCTCGACTGTTTGACTTTAGCCAAGTACGATAATATTGTAACTATAGCTTTTCTCGACTTTTTTCTCTCAAGCATGTTATGTGTTAATTTTATCATCAGTAACCAAGAAACAGTTGATTAATTATTCTTGATCATGGCCAGAGATAGTAAGCCGCCTGCTTTTCTTTCTTTTCTTTTTAATTTTACAAGACCTTTGGGACATATATTATGTCGCTTGACATTAAAGTTTCTTGTCATTATTTTATTGCTGTGATAAAAATTAAAATCAAATTTTTATATTTTTCAAATCAATTTATGGATGTTGTTTTAACCGTTTTTCATTCAATAATCATCTTCGTTACTAGCAATGGCAATATTTATATTACTTTTAGACCACCGATTTATGGATCTCCCTGGGTTTTGAAAAAAGCAAGAAGCCAACTGCTTTTTCTGAAGGCAAATTAACATTGAAAATGAATATGATTTATTATCAATTGGCTTATGGTGGTGAAATTATTGATATTCGATCAGATCCACAGAAAGATGATCGCGTAACTGGTTTCCAACCGGATGCATGGCAAAGACGGATGTTGGACGCTGTGGATAAAAGCAAGTTCTATTTCTAAGCCTTTTTATATAATTGTAGACTGAAATTTATAGTAATAATGGGAATTTAAGGATAAATTAGAAATTGCTTGATTTAACATTTCTACATTTTAGCCAAAATGTTATGAGATGTTTCATGTTGACAGTTATGTAATTCACATAACTTTATGTGAGCTAATATAAACTAGGAATAACAAATTCGCTCTCAGAGTGAAAATGAGGTTCGCATTGTAATTTTGAACATTTCAGATCATTCGGCTGTTATAATTGCTCCAACTTCTGCAGGTAAAACTTTTATATCGTATTACTGTATAGAACGTGTATTACGACAAAGTGATGATGACATGGTTGTCTATGTTTCGCCTTCTAAGGCACTTCTCAATCAGGTACTTATCTTAAACTTCAATTGAATTATAACTCATTGCCTGCATATATTTATTAAGAATTGTTATGCATTTCTTTGCAATTTTATTTTGTCCATAAATAATTATAGGTTTGTGGTTCAGTGTACGCTCGTTTCCGTAATAAAACTTTAAGTGGTGGAAAGTCACTTTTTGGCACGCTTCTATTGGAATATTCCGACAATCCAATGAACTGTCAGGTTATCATGTTGATTTCATTATTTTCAAAGACATAAAAACAGGTCAATAATTATTGACCTGTTATGTCCATCCAAAAAATAATGGTCCATTCCGTTTTGCGGATTTTTTACGTAGAGTTGCAAAATGAAACATAGACATCTGTTAAATTTAAATTCTTGATTTCGATTTAATTGCTATCACTTATTTCCATCTGTATTATCAAGTTGAATCTGTAAATCTACTTAATCTAGTTATGATCAATTTCAGGTGCTCATCACTATCCCGGAGTGTCTTGAAAATTTGCTTTTGTCAGCGAATCCACTAGTACAGATATTGATCGACAAAATTAAATACGTCATATTTGATGAAGTAAATGATTTTTTAGCTTTTGCATAAGAACTTCCCATTGTTGCGATCAAAAAATTATTTGAATTTTCTAAATCTTTTTAAAAATTACTTTCTATATCAAAGCGATGGAAATGGAAAAGGACGATAAAAGAATGAAAGGTAAGTGATAGCGTGATGACAAGGTTAAATTACTTTTGATGATTTTCCAGGTTCACTGCATTAGTGCTTCTGCAGATGCTCACATTTGGGAACATCTTTTGCTTCTTATTAGATGTCCCTTCCTTGCCCTCTCAGCTACCATCGGTAACGCAACAGTTCTTCATCAGTGGTTGCAGTCCGCCGAGAAAAGTAAGAATATACGAGGAACACCTTTAAGAGAGGTCTGCTTTTTGTTATGATTTGTAAAAATTTTTTCATTGTTATATTTCCTTTAAGTGTTTCAGATGTCGAAACTTCGAGTTTCTGTTACTATCAACGCTGAAGTTCTATTTGTTTCGATTTCTTCGCAGTTTCCATGCTTGTGCATCATGATTTCACGATTGTTCTTGTGATTTCAGGTTGAACTGATAACATATGGTGAAAGATATTCGGAATTGGAACTTGCTGTGCAGCGGATTAGTCCGATAACTGATGTAACAAGTCAAAACGGAAACGCTGTGAACTCAATGATTGAACATTTTATGCCGTATGGTGTATATAAACCGGTAAAATTGTCTATGTTTGGCATTCCTGGTGATCAGCAGTTAACTGCGAGGCAAATCCTTGATTTATATCATGCTCTTGCCGAAGTGGATCCAGTAGTCAAGTAAGTTTCTGCTCATTTTCTCTTTTTCACAGTTCCACAGTCTACATTTCATACTAATTCTAGTCTTTATAAAATCTTTGTTTTTCACAATTAAATCCGATTCTTTGTTAGGGAAGAATTTGAACCGTGTTCATTTTTCAACTACAAAGCTGAAGGCGAAAAGGTTTGGCTTACACGTGAAGATATCAGACGTCTGGAGGTTGCTTTGAAAAATCGTTTTTTGGAATGGCTTGAAATGAATCCAGAAAGAGCTAATAAAGTTTTGCATGAAATTGGTAAAAATGTACAAAATGAATTAGACTTCAGAAGTAGACCATTTGATCAGGTTTGTGTTGAAAATTCCTGTGTATATTTGGTTTGGCAATTTGATATCCTATTTCGTAGTATGTATTCTTTCGAGAAATGTATGCTGTGTGTTGACATAGCTACCAAGGAATACGCTGTAAGAAAAAATCTAACCACTATGATAATTGCAGACAGAAGACATGTATAGCCGTACACTTGGAGATTCATGTCTTTCATTTCATATTGAATTTGAATAGATCCAATTTGAAATTTAGTGTTCACATTTTTTTTCTTTTCCTATTACTGTTCTAGCGAGCAACAGCGATGAAAAACATTGCCCCTCTGATTCTGGAGTTACGTGATAGGGAATTACTTCCGGCAATTTGTTTTAATGAAGATCGTCGGATATGTGAGAGACTGGCTCAGCAGCTATTTGATTATCTTGAAATGCAGCAGAAGGAGTTTGAAGCCAGTGCGGAATACAAAAAATATGAAATAAAAGATGAAGAGGTAAGTCAGGTTTTTAAAAAATTTGAATTAGTGTTAACCTTTTACTGAAACCTGCGTAGAATATCGAAATGTTTTGTAGAATTACTATGCACATGAGATGATTAGTCTGTCACAATGAAATCAACAGCTTGTTTGTATTTTTAAATTGTGGATGCAAGAAGAATTTGAAAACGTCTGAATTTCAGAAAATAGCGAAAATGATGAAAAGGAAGCGAGATGCTGCAGTAATAAAGGAGAAAAAAAAATTGAAAGCTGCAGATAAGTTTGAGAGAGCTGAAGTGGAAGAGCAAGAACACAAGGTACAGGATGTTGATGATTACGATCCGCTTGCGGCAATGAGATTACGTTTGAATATGGTTTTAGAAAAGTAATTTTTCCATTTCAATTTCTCTATTTCATCTTCAGCATTGTATAGCTAATAATGCTTATTACCGACGAACCGTTTGACAGGAATAATGTAATGCTTACGCGTGCGCAAGTACAAATATAGTGATTGACAATGCTCGGTGAGATAATGGTTTAGAAAACATTAAAAAAAGACAGTCTGTATTCAAGATTAGCTAAAATAAAAAAATCAAAAAATGTCTTAATTCAAATGGAACGATTTAAAATCGGTTTTAACGGTATTTTTCAGAAAGTCATCCGATGATTTTAAAAGCTATGATCATTAATGATATTAGTGTTTTTGGAAGTATTAGCATTATTTCAAAATTTAGGAAATTTATTTTGTTTTCAGATTTAAATTACATGGACGGCAGCGTGATGCAGATTTGTTCCAAAAAGTGACTGCAAGGTTGGCAAAAGATCGATTGTCGAGAGAAACAACAAAATTACTGTTCAAACTTTTTGAACGCGGTATTGGCTTCCATCATCCCGGTTTGAACTCTAAGGAACGCGGTGCTGTCGAAATCTTATTCAGGTTATTTTTTGATAACCTAATCAGCAGATTAATTAATTAAATAGTTTAAGGAGTTGATTATTCTTGATTTGAAATTCGTTGACTGGTTGGTTTTGTCTCCATAAGAACTAAATTTTTTCTATTCGAGCTGCAGGAAGAACGCAAATAAAAATTACTTCCGAAATTAAAGTTCTTAATGCATTTATCCTTGTAGATCTGGTTATTTGGCAGTTTTATTTTCGACTTCAACGCTAGCTCTTGGTATTAACATGCCATGTAAGACAGTTCTGTTTGGAGTTGATGATGCAAATCTGACACCTTTACAATTCCGGCAAATGTCTGGCCGTGCAGGCCGTCGTGGTTTTGATCATTCAGGCTCAGTCATTTTCATGTCTATACCAACTGCCAAGGTTGTTTTACTTTTGCTAATAAAAATAAATATATGACGAATCATATAAAAATAAAAAGTGCATCAAGGTTTTACTGCATGAATTAGAAAAAAGACAAAGAAAATATGATTTTATAAATTGTGTATTTTAGATACGCCGCTTATTAACAGCGAGTCTATCGACTTTGCGTGGAAATTTGCCGTTTACTACATCGTATATTCTACGTCTTTTTGGCTACATACACCAAGAAGACAGCGTGATGAGTAAGTCTGATGTTTGATAATAACTTTGAATGCTTTGATATTTATATTCTGCCATTAAAATGCTTAGAACATTTAACGTTTATTCACTATAGTCTCAATTTGTTTTGATATTTCGAATAATCGAAATATGTCATGCAAAATGATCTTTTTTAATTTACAGCGTTAGCTTATATGTTAAATCCCCAACAAAAATGTTCAATATCCAATGAAACATCCATAATCTCTTAAAATCTACTTCATTTTATTTAAGAGTTTGTCTTATAAAGTACAAAAGAAGTAATTGGACATCCTGCCAAGTTTTTGCTAGATTGTGTATAAACTTTTTCTATGTTTTTCAGGTGAACTTCGTTCTGGAAATCCAAAGCTTTCACCGTTTGAGCTACGATTACGAGTAAGCTTATCAACTTTATGTTATTGTCTTTCACTCTTTCCATAATCAAAAGCATATTGATGGTTTGACAATCTTCTAGTGAAGAATGATATAGTTTGAAGCGTTATGCATTGTTTTGATTGCTGAGTTTGCGAAGATTCGGGGAAATTCTTTTATTTCCATTTCAAAGCTAACTAAAAAATAGACAAAAGAATGGCATGTTTTGTATCTAGACTATTGCAATTGTCTTTTTAGACTGCCTTGTCGTTCTTGACAAATTCCTTTATTCTTCATACACGCGCCGAATTGTCATCAACAGTGCAGAAGCAGCTTAAACTGTACACACTTTTTGCTGTTCAGGTGTTGCGTTCCCTGAATTTATTGAATCAGAAGGTTGTTTTTCGTGTTCTTTTTACTTGTTCTTGTTCTTTTTTTTTTGTTTCTTCTCCCTCAAAATCTTATACAAAGTTTCATCAGGATTGTGTTAAACTGAATAACAAGACAAGTTTAAAATGTCGTACAAATTTGGAATTATCCAAGTTTAAAGTGGCTATAAATTGCAGTCTCATCTCATAACCAAAGTTATCGCATTATGTTGAGTCTAGCTTCTGTGGTATTCAGACACAGTGTTTTAACATTTAGATGTTCATTCAGGGTGAATTGAGCGGTCTAGCTTCTGTGGTATGTCATTTATCAGCCAACGAACCGGGTAATCTTCTTTTCGCACATCTTCTACAGAATGGTGTATTCCATAAGTTGTGCGGAAGTAAAACGATATCGAGGGAGGAAATGAAAAGTCAGTTGGTGCTTATTTTTGCACATTTATTCACCAGTTTGCGTTTGCCACTTAGTTGGAACCCGAATGACAAGAATTCTTATCCGTCAACAGGTGAATCAGAGGTTCGTTCATACTTTATAATTTTTTAAATATATTTGCTAAAAAATATAGAAGAAATTATTTGCTGACTCTTCAAGTTGGGAGCCTGAGTCAGTTATATCATAAATTCTCTAAGATATTAGGGAATTTATGAGATATAATTGACTAGCATAAGAGCATGATCTGACTGTGCTAGGTGTTTGATTACCTAATAATTTTCATTGAATACAATAAGCACTGGAAGACATTAGTAGTGAAAATTAAATACTGAATTATCTGAAGTTCCTAATTCTTTTTTAATTTAAAGGGTTTACTTGAAATTTTGCAGATTTTCTTGAAGCCTTTGCCTGACAGTTGCGCTTTGTTAGTTGAACAGTACGCTAACAAGGTGGAAAATTTATATCGAGAATTTATGCGATTGGCTACTCCTAGCAAAAAGCTTCAGGTAATCATTTAAAATTGTTTAAGATTGTAATGGCTGTAAGCTGTGTAGATTATTGGAGAAACTGTATTACATATTGATGCTGCGAGATTGCAGTTATTTTAAAAATGACGGTTCATTAAATTCCGCGGTTGGAAATTCGATTAATTAAGCTTTTTTTATTTGAATTTTGAGTTCAAGATTGCTAATTGAAGAAATGCTGAAGAATTAAGCAGTTAAGATCAGAGCCCTAGTTACATTTTAGTACATTTTGCTATGCGTAGCAGGTGTTAACAAGTTGTTTACTGCTTAAATTAGTTACATCGTCGCTAATAAACGGAAATAAATAACTATGAAGTGCGCATGGATTGTTCTTATTTACAATGTACAATATTTGCACTACAATAACCAAATTTTTAGTGTAGTTTTTTCTCAGTTTTTTAATACGGCTAGCCTTATTCCTGTTTTATTGAATACTCCCCAAGATAATTTCATTTTAGGACTTTCTGTTGTTTAAAAAATTGTCCCAGTTTTCTTTTTTTGCAATTTTGCATAATTTTATAAATTGAATCGATTTAGGGTGAGGTATTCTCCCTAACAGGTTACTCGGATTCATCAGTTTCAATGTTTTCATCAAATATTGTTCATCCATTCCATGATTATTTGCTCTATGATGAAGCATTTATGCCAGCTCGCCTACTAAATCCAGTTGATCATCGTGGTCGAAAAGTAAGTGACTTTTTTAACTTTATTTATGAAGATTTTATTGTTTGATGAATCAAAGAATGAATGTTACTAACGAACTATTGAGCAATGCTTGAACAAGCTTGTATTGAATAGCTGTTGAACAAACCATACTTATCCATCCTTCTCAGCAATTGAATTTCTTTTTGTGCGAACTTGATTGAAAAACGAATGGTTCGTTTGATTTTGATTTATTTGAATTAAACTGCATTTTAAAATTATTCGTGTTTAGTCTTTTTTTTTCTCTATCTCTACAAAAGGCCCGACTTGAACATTTAGTCAGTTTTAAAAAAGTTTATGTTTCAGGTACATCTAAATGCGTATGCAGTTGATTTTTGGCGTCTAGAATCAAAGAAAGCGTTGGAACGAGATAATGGAATTAGTGAAAATAGAGTTTGGGGTTTAATTCACAGTTTTTCAGTATGTTATTTTGAATATTGTTTCATTTTTTATAAGAATTATGCAGAACAGAATTCCAGTTATTATTTCCGTATCAACTAAGGTTAATTGAGTTATTCTGAATGAAATACAAAAGTTCATAATTTATTACTAGAATCCTTTAGTCTTGATAGCTTTTCCAATTTTTATGTATGTTTATAACTATTGAAATTAGTGAGCAACTTATTCAAGTTTTTTTTTTCAGTCTACTCTTCTTAAAATCAAAGATGCACTGCTCGCTGTTGGCCGTTCCAAAGATTTATTTGTAGAAGTGATGAGCGAATTGGCCGATGAATACTATAAAAAATTCTGTGTTGCCTTTTCGATGAAACGGAAAATTCGTGTCACCTATGAAATTGCGGATTGATTTAAAATTTTGTTAAACTCATGTATCTTTATGTTTTTTCTCCTTGTCATTTTTAGGAAATGATAAATACTGGTACTTTCACATTTTCTCTCTTATATATGTTTCGAATTCTTGTTCAAAAAATTTGTTTTCTCTCTTATACACATAGGGGTATTGAAGGAGAAAGGCAAAGCAAGCAGTTGAATTGTCTAATTTGTTCAAATTTTAGTGATTTTTGTCTTGTCTCATATGCTACGGCTTTCTTTCTCCTTTTAAATTCTTTTCATAATGATTATGTATGCTCGGATTTGCTTTATAATTTTGTAGCTACTTTTATTTCTTTATATACCTGTTGTTTACTTGTTTTATTTTGGAAATTTTTTATACAGAAAAATAATTTTAGAATTCAGTTGATTTTTGCATTTTAATTTAGTTTTATTGTTATCAAGCTCACAGCAGGATAACTGTCATTCGTATTGTTGGTGCGCTGCAGGTAATTGTATTCTAATAATTTCAATTAATAATTAAAATCGTTTCTGAATAAGTGTGTTCATTTTTTCATGATGCTATAAATTTCCGGGATAATTATTTGCTGTTGATGGTGTGATGTCATTGCTTCATATATATCCGATCAAAAGCTGGAAACTTCATGCTTTAAAAAAATGGATTATGAGATTCGAAATCGGAGTTGGACGGAATAACATCTGTTTTCTAGAGATACTTGAGGAGAGTTCGAGAGCAGCTTTTTTGTCAGTGATGGAAACTTTAAAAAAGAGTATAGTATTGTTTAAATTATTTCGGGATTATTTTAAATGACTAAGGTGGAGTTTGTGGCCGTCCTAGTATCTGGCAAATATGGATGATTTCTAACCGCTTTCTCATCGTGATGATATGATCTGTAATTCTTTTAGATAAGTAGTACAGTTAATAAGGATGAGAAGCGGACGAGGTAAATAGTTTTCTGTCAGCTGTTTTAATCAACTAACAAATGTCAAAAAATAGATTCATTTGAGATAATTCAGATTGCTTTTCCCAGAACGAGATCATATTGAGACAAAATGAATCGTTTACGGAAGCAGCAGGAGGAGACGGATAAGATGACACGTATTGCCATCGTCGAAAAGGATCGTTGTAAACCAAAAAATTGTGGCCTTGCATGCAAAAAATCGTGCCCCGTTGTACGAATGGGTATTTCTTTTGTTTGCGGAGAAATTTTGAAGGAATAAATATTGTTTTAGCCTAGATTTTTCTTCTGTTTTATACCTTTCTGATTGTTAAACAGGTCAATTGTAAGATTATGAAGTTGCTAGCAAAAATCGAGTTTATTATCTGGCAGTCCAATCTACAATTTCAATTATTAGAAGATAAAGTCAGGGATCTGGCTCTAATTTAACTTCATTTCAACCGTAATAAATGGTGTGTAAGTAATTTGCTTTACAAGACAGATATTTTATCACATAGTTTTTAAATTTAGGGAAGCAGTGCATCGTCGTGGAAACCAATTCAAAAATGTCGGAAATATCCGAAACTTTATGCATTGGATGCGGTATTTGTGTGAAGGTGTGTTTTTTGAAAAGCTGTTTTTGAAATTTTAAGTTTGGAATTTCCATCCGTCCAAAATTCATGTGCGCCTTAAGTTTATTAAAATTTTCTTAAAAGTGATAACAGAGAATGGTTTTCATTGCAACAAATATTGATAATCATACGTACTATAAAATTTAATTAGTACACAATATACCAATAATTTACCAACTTGATAACTTAGAATACTTTGCAGCTAAAATAGTTGATAATGAATCGATTTTCAAGATCCATGTTTATTTTTATCTTATTTCGACATTCTAGATTTAAAAATTTTTAAATAAGACATTATCAGACTATTCGACCAATCAACGCATCGTTTGACAATGGTAACATGACCCATAGTTTTGGGAAGAGGTTTATGATACCAGTCATTAGCAGACATTGTTGAATTGTTGGTGATTTGGATTCTTTTTATAACTCCTATTTTGGAAGTTGCACTATATCCAACAAACAATTATTTTTCTGAGCTTTAAATTTCAGGAAGCGTTTTATACTACTGTTCAGTACTATAGAAAATTTGCACTGGAAACTGTGTATCATATGCAGTTTCCAGTGCAAATTTCCTTTTTCCCAGGTATTTCCCTTCATATAATTTTTCTATTTTTTCTTTTCAGAAGTGTCCTTATGAGGCAATAAAAATCATAAATTTGCCTAGCAATTTAGCTAAAGATACAACTCATCGATTCAGTAAAAATTCTTTCAAATTGCATCGGCTGCCGACGCCACGTACTGGAGAAGTTCCTTTTTTATATCTTCATAACAATTTTTCCTGTTTTAAAACTTCGGTATTAGTCGATTAATATTGCTTAGCCTTGACATTAGACATACATAAAGAGACATTTGCATAACTTTAGGAAATTTCAAAACATTGAAATATCCAAAAATGTGACGCGAGGTTTGTAAATGTATGTCTCTAAAAATTGCTCGTTTTGTCTGAAGATATTTCAGTGGCTACAAAAAAGCTTTAAATATAATTCTTAGGTGCTGGGTCTAGTTGGCACAAATGGAATTGGGAAATCGACGGCGTTGAAAATTCTGGCTGGAAAATTAAAGCCTAATCTCGGAAAATTTGAAGTTAGTGACAAAAATATCCTTTGCAAATGTATTTATTAAATTTCATGGTTTTCAGGGACACAGTGTCCAACTTTATTTTTTAATATGCGTGCATGAGTTTCTAATTTTGATATGCGTTTTCTGAGTTATGGATTCTTAGACTAGATAAATCAATAAAATTATGAGTGTTGCAGTCTCCTCCTGATTGGCCATCAATCTTGGCTTATTTTCGTGGTTCAGAGCTGCAAAATTATTTCACGAAAATATTAGAAGACAATTTAAAGGCCGTTGCAAAGCCACAATATGTTGATCAAATTCCGAAGTATGTGATTTTCTTGTCAATTTTTTTCTCTAATAACGGTGACATTGTTACTTAGATGTATATGATCCACGCAACAATAGTATTTTATTTTTTTATCTTATAAGAATTTTTATTTTTTCTTAAGGACATGAGAAAATATGATAGTGAATGAACTACCTTATGTGTACGGATTTCATTGGTCATGCTCCACCATTACTGTTAGATAATTGTGAATAAAACTGTTGCGCAAAAAATGGTAAGAAGTGAAAAAAATGGATATTTTACATAATCCGAAAAACTTGAATGGTTTTTTAAATAACTTTTCAGTGTGCAGGAAGAACGAAGTTATTTTCTCTGGTGTTTCTTTTGTTGTTGAGGATTATTTTAAATTTTCAGAGCAGCGAAAGGACAAGTGCAAGAATTATTGCTAAAAAAATGTGACCGGGAAAACTTGTCACAAATTTACGAAGAGTTAGGTATATTCTTCGTTTTTTGAAAGCCTTACTAAAATTCGTTTATTAACTTGTTCGAAATCTTGATGTTAAAGAAATTCTTAGATTTTGTGTTTTTTGAAAGGATTTTAACAATCAGTACCATTTTCCAGAGCTTAACGGTGTCAAAGATCGCATGCTCGATCAGTTGTCCGGCGGGGAACTGCAGCGTTTTGCCATAGCGATGTGTGTTGTGCAGCATGCTGATGTTTACATGTTCGATGAGCCGTCCAGTTATTTAGATGTAAAACAGCGTTTGAAAGCAGCTAAGATTATTCGTGATTTAGTAACACCCCATAAGTAAGTTTCTTTAACATATTTAAAAACCTAATTTCGAGTTTTTTGGAGTGAATTAAAATAGATACATTGTTATTTAATCTTATATTTGAGCTTTTATTTCAGAATTATTAGATGGGTCTTTATGCGACAAGCAATAGATTTTTAAACTTTTTCAGACTAAATGGTCTTTTTTTCAGCTATGTCATTGTCGTAGAACATGATTTGGCGGTACTGGATTATCTCTCTGATTATGTATGTTGTCTGTATGGTATGCCCGGGGTTTACGGTGTTGTAACCTTGCCGTCCGGTGTTAGGGAAGGCATCAATATATTTTTGGATGGCTTTATTCCAACTGAAAATATGCGTTTCAGGTATAATGTTCAATTTTTCTGAAGCAAATTTTAGTTTATTTTGAATTAAAAAGAAGATCTAGAATCATGTAAATTTTTATTTTTCAATTTGAGCATTGCAGAGATTCTGAATTATCCTTCAAAGTCACTGATCAAGCGGAGAAAGAAGTGGTTAAACGGACAGCTCGTTATACATATCCATCATTTACTAAGCATATAGGGAATTTTGAATTAAAAGTTGAAGGTGGTGAATTTACTGATTCGGAAATAATTGTCATGCTTGGAGAAAATGGTACTGGAAAAACGACAATGATTAGGTTTGTTTTGTTTTAGAGATGAGGTTGATATTGAGATTTTAAAATGAGAAAAATTCAAGTCCCCGATTGTTTGCGTTCTATCTGAAGATCTTATGAGTATATGAACTCTTCGAAAAAAAAAACTTGTTTTGAAGTAATAACAGTAACATTCAATATACTACATTGAAAAAAATCTTTTTGCTGAGTATTGAAAGACTGTTTTTTCCGGGAAGTATATTTTCTTTCTAGTTTAATAAATCATTATTGTATGATATACATTCATTGAAAAGTTTATTTTTGGATTTGTGTCTTTAATTGAAAGAAAAGAGAATTCGAGGTGATTTTGAAAAACACTTTAGGATTCTTGCTGGCAATTTACAAGTGGATGATGATTTAACGGAACTTCCACGGCTGAATATATCTTACAAACCGCAAAAGATCAGTCCAAAATCACAATGTTCTGTGCGGCATCTTTTGTATGAAAAAATACCTGATATGATTAATCATGCACAATTTAAGACGGATGTTTTATCACCATTAATGATCGATGATTTGCTCAACCTTGAAGTAAAGTATCTTTCCATTAATCGTCCCTGTCTTGAATTTTACACAATTTTGTTTACTCTGAATTATTTTTGCTAAATTTTGAATCATCGATCTTGGTTGGCGTTATTCGTCCGATAACAGATAATATATCTTGGGGATTAAACGCTTTATTTTGCACTATATATTATCCCAATGCTCTGGAAGTTTTGTTCGGATACTTCTAGTAGAATGGATGTCGATACAGTATTTGGAAAAACATAGAATTTATATAAGTCAAATATTGTATTAAGCTGTTATTTTTGTCTTTTTATTGTTTTTTTCTAATGCCATTGGAAAAATAACGTGTGATTAATTAATTCATTTGGAAATTCAGTTTAAACAAAGTTTTTTTTTCATAGGTGCAACATTTATCCGGTGGTGAATTACAACGAGTTGCATTGGCTTTATGTCTTGGAAAAGTGGCTGATGTTTATCTGATTGATGAACCGAGCGCATATCTTGATTCAGAACAACGATTACATGCTGCTAAAGTTATAAAGAGGTAGTTTTAATGAATTTTGCAAGTATCATAGTAATTGTTAGTTTATTACAATTACTGCAATCCATTGTTATTGCCACTGCGATCATTTGCAAAAAAATTTGTTAAAAAATAATTATATGCTATGGAACTTTGGGAGAAGGACTGTTCAAAATTGATATTATCAGATATGATTCAGCTGCATTACCTCTATCAACTATCATCCAATATAGTTAGACCACAAATTTTTATTTCATATTGAGTATAGGGTGCTTCACATGAAGTTTTATTTCTTTTTTTTTACTGTGATTAAAAAAATGAATTACTCTTAAATCAGTAGAACCTACGGACGGTCAAAAGATTTGGTCAAAATTAATTTTTGACTGTCTTCATTAATTTAAGTTACTAATGTATATCAAGTGCTTACTCTACTTCATTGTGATTTTGCTTAACAACAGGTTCATATTGCATGCGAAGAAAACGGCATTTATTGTTGAGCATGATTTTTTGATGGGGACATATCTTGCTGATCGTGTGATAGTTTTTGAAGGAATACCATCAAAATCTGCTACTGCACAATCGTTAGTTTTTAAAAGCGTCTTTTTTTAACTTCTCAAAAAAACTTTTTCCAATTTTATAGAAAAATTCTGATGTTTTTTGCAGACCTCAATCGCTTTTAGAAGGAATGAATCGGTTTTTGAGACTGTTGGATATTACATTTCGACGCGATAAAGATAATTATCGGCCACGTATCAACAAGAAAGATTCTGTGAAAGATATGGAGCAAAAAAAGAGTGGGAATTACTTTTTTCTCGATATAGATTAAAATTGGAAGGAAACTTTTTGTCATGATATGCTTTTTTTGAAAGTGAATTCTACAGTATCGTTTAGTCACTTTTTTCATTGTATCCCTTGGCTGTCAAATGCAAAACTAGAATTTCGCATTAATTAAGCGCCCATGTAATACCTCAGTGCTGCCAAGATTTGCCTGTCTGCAGCCCATTTCATGCTTCTTATTCATATTAATAATCTACTACATGGACTAACTTTATTTAATCACTCTTTTTATAGGCAGGTCTTATTTTAAATCACATAGGCTTCTGAAGCATAAGTTTAGCAAAGGCTGTAATAATTGGTTTTTCACTTACCATATTCAATTTAATAACAGCTGGAAAAAACACTCGTATGCATCCTTAGCTAAAAATATTTTGTAATTTTCGGAATCGCTAATTTTTTAGCTACAAAATTTGCGGTGCAGTTTATGATTTTACATTTTGATTTTCTAGTTATGTCTATTTATTTTTTAGGTTTTAATATTTTCTTTGCGTATTGTTTTCTGTTTCCGGTCATAAAGCACATTGTTTGCTTTTTGTTATAAATGTTCTGAGCAGGCTGTCACTTCAAATAAAATATGTGGAATTTAAATACGAAAACCTGAAATCAGAACGTTTTGGAAAATAATTATTGATTATTAAAGAAACGAATCCATAACATGCTTCACTAAAATAATGTGTAATCACACATAATTCAAGTTGTTTGTAATTCAAAATTGTTTGTTCTACTTTGAATAAATTAAATCAGAATGGCTCTCAATCGAGGGTGTGGATTTTCACCAATATATCGGAGAGATTTGTGAGAGAATTTATTTACGTTCAAATTCTTAATATTTCAACATTTTTATACTTTTCATTCATATTGTAAGATGACTGATATAGAATTAAAACAGAAAATTAATGAATGGTAGAAAATGCTTATCAATATAGTCTTGTATTATATGATAGAGAAATGCATATCAGAAACGGCGAAAATTTTGCTGAAATCAGCATTCGGCAAGTTGCCCGCGGTTTGAGTCTGAAAGTTACTAATTTTAAACATCATTTCTTAAATTCTAATAAACCATTGATTTATGAATAACTTATACTGCTATTGCACTCAAAACCAACAGTACGTGTAATCGTATTGTCATCATGGGGAATTCTTGTTGAACACTTAGAAAAGTTTCACATGTAGTAAAAAAAAAAAAAATCACTTCCTAAAAAAAAAAATCACTTCCTAAATCACTTCCTAATTACTCTGCTCTCTCTCTGTCTCTCGATCATTCCCTTTCGCTCTTACTAAAGAGGGAGAGGGAGAGAAATTGTATCATCACATTGTCGAAAGTAGTAGTTAGCATTAAACGGATTGGATCATTCTTTTCTCATAGCTAATCAGCCCGTTAAATATTCTCACGTAATCTGAAAGAGAAACATTTTGTAGCTCTGAAAAGTATACCCATAATGTGATGAAATTGAAAACACATGTTACGTGAGCATGAACTTTAGACTGTTAATAGACTTTTGTGAAATACTTTTAAAAATATCAAGCAGGCGGATAGTAACGTGACAATAAGCAATAAACGAATTACAAAACTTGTATTTTTTGAGTATGTGTGTGTATGTGTATGTGTGTGTGTGTGTGTGT
>UPTC01000558.1:0-33648 GCA_900537255.1 Acanthocheilonema viteae
ATAATTTCCATCTTCATTTCCTTCTTATTTATCTTGTGTTATCACTTTCTTGTCATATGGATCTAATCTCTCATTTGCTAAAAGAAAACCTCGCTGATGAATTATTATCCTGACTATATCAAGATCCGCATGAAATCTTTTGCAGCCACGTTGGTCAAAACTTTTTGGGAAGTTGTGGAGAGAAACATATTCTAATAACATTGTTAAGTAACATTGTTAAGGCATCATCACCGATCAAGCGAATACCAGTACAACAATTCGTCGAGTAATATAGGAGGACCATCTAGTGGACAAGCGACTCGTGGGATGGGGATGGGGCCAGGTGGTGGTGGTGGTCGAGGACCAATGAATATGATGTCTTCAATGAATGTCCTTTCTGGGCAAGCTTTTAGTGAAACCGATCTGATGAGTGATTTACCAAAAAAGAAATTTACTGGTCGATGCCGTTTATTTGTTGGCAATTTGCCGAATGACTTGAAGGAACAGGAACTCAAGGAACTCTTTGCGCCTCATGGTGACATCGCAGAATGCTATTTGAGTGGCAAAGGATTTGCTTTCTTACGATTGGTTAGTTTTCTTACATATTATTATCACAGCTTAATTTGAATTTATCTGTTCTTTTTATCAGTTTGGATTTATGTCATTCCTATTGTGCAAATTATACTGTATGTCCTCTAAATTTACTTAGGATACACGCGCCCACGCAGAAAGTGCAAAAGAAGCTATTGATGGAAAAATAATACATGGCCGTCCAGTTCGTGTACGATTTGCTGTTCATGGTGCAGCGCTGAGAGTTAAAGAACTTTCACCAACTGTATCGAATGAGATGCTTTATCATGCATTTTCGGCATTTGGTGAAGTAGAACGAGCAGTTCACATAGTTGACGAAAAGGGTAAGCCAACCGGAGAAGGAATTGTGGAGTTCGAACGTAAGCCATCAGCTAATGAGGCACTTCATCAGATACGGGAAAAAGTCTTCTTATTAACGGCGTAAGTTTCTGTTCTACTTGTGTATTGCTGTAATGCACAGTGGCACATTTTTTCGGACTACAAATGTTTTATGGCATCGTTGTTCGGTTCGAGCAACGACAAAAAAGAAGTTCGAAGTCATGCATTCTTAGTTTTGAAAAAATACGTGCTGTTGGCGAGAAATTTTTTCAAAACATCTTGCAGAAGTCCAAAACCATTAGTTGTGGAGATGTTGGAGCCGCGTGATGAAGACGATGGTCTCGCCGAACGTATGATACAGCGCAGTGCAATGCTTCAAAAGTACTCTTTCTAATTTCTTAGTTTTGCTTCAGGTTATAAAAGTGACCAGTTTTTGTAATTTAGATTGTTTGATCGTTTCGGCATTTCACAGTAATGGTTCTGCTCTAAATCATGGAGATATGCATATATGTGGCTTTCTTACTTGACTCCTTATCGTGTAAACAATAACTTCCAAAAAATTTAAGTCACTGCATTGTGTTTCCAACAAACAAACCAATAAGTCGCTTTGTAAATCGCATTTTTCTGCTATATCTCAGTCATAAGATGGCAATTATACCTGGACTTTTGTATTGTTCATGAATGTTAAGTTGGACTTATTCTGTGTGCTTTGCGTAAGGGAGAAATTGTTGTGGAAAGGACTAGAAAGACGGTCCTATAGAATTTGATATTGGTGGAATAAGTATACTTTTATGCATGTTGTCGTAATCAGGTACCCTATATAAAATTGGACATGTAATTTATTAATTGAAATTTGCGCATAATTGAAAAATGGCAAACTTATGGTTGTCTTGAATGAGCTTTAATATACGCATCGTTTATTTTGCATTTATTTCTTTTCAAGAATTGAGCACTAAGTAAAGCCACAGTTATGCATAATCTTCATTTTAGAGCAACCGTTTTAAGTTCTAACTGAAAGGAAAGTATAAATGCGTGGGTTTATATTATCACACTGTTATCACTGTTTTCAAAGGAATGGTAATGGAAGTTGTGATTGAAAAATTAGGGAGTGGACCAGGTTGGAACATTATATGGCTGTTTTCTTACTGCGAAATGATTTTAAAAATTATTTGCTATATTCAGAATCCTCTAATAATGTTTTAATGTGTTGAGAAATTACAGCAGGCAGAGAACTTTTTGTTTTCTTGAGAAAAGTTTCAAGTTGCATAAGTTTTTTAAAATATACACTTTGAAGAAATTGTTAGTTTTTTGTTGCTTTAACTGTTTTGCTAATAATTTATTAGCTGATAGTTTGGTTGCCTAAATTTTGCATTTTCCAAGAAATTTCCGGAAACATTGAATTTGTTTTGAAATATTTTTTACTCATTCTTGTTTTTACAAGTAGTTCAACCAATGGAGAGATGTAGGAAATGATTAGACGACTAGATTAGACGGCTGATTGTAATTCCTCTCCGAGGATCTGATGCTCAGCCGTATCTAGCGTGCTGTTATGCCTTGAATAGCAGCATTGCATTAAATATTTGGAAAGCTAATAGTTTTCTTACCAATTTTGCCTCATTATCAAATTTGTCATTTCATTCATGAAGTTAAGTGAGCTTTATCTCTGTTCTAAAAGTTTGTAGGGGATTGTAATTTCAGTTTCGTTTAGTACTACGCGAAACAAGCAGCGATTCAGAAATTTTGTTGTATGATTGAGACTGTTTAACTTCCTTAAAGCCAAAAGTGCCTTTGCTATTTTGTTACAATAGGTTCTTTTTGTATATTAGTCTATCAGAGCAATATGTGGTAATGGCCTGGAAAAAGCATGATTTCATGAAAAACATTTCACCGCTTTTTTTTTGCGCTAAGTGGAAAATCGGAAATGCTTTGATTCTATTAAATTTTTGCCAAGTATTTGAATTTTTTGCGGCAATTTTTTAGTCACAAGGGATCTGTAGCGATAGTATATATCAAGTGGTTTAGAGTCGTACTACTGAAAACAACCATATAAGCTTTGTTTTATGGCTCATAGCTCATCAGATTAATTTACAAGTTTGCTTATGGTTTTTAAGATGAAATGAAATGAATTAAAACGAAGTGTGATTTTGCCCATTGCTATATGGTGGTTGATTAGATTTCTTCTACGATCATATGTTTAATAGTTATAACTGTTCTGGGAAATGTTTGCAATGTTTATTTACATTATGTAATGCACTGGTGTGGGAAATTTTGTCATTGTTTTAATATGGTTATTTCAGGCTTCACAGTGATGTTTGAATCCCTTAATTCCAAGTTATTAGCAACTTATCAAAATTGTTTCCACACTTTGAGACGGAGAGAAGGAGTGTGGTTAGATTGTGTTTGAGTGATGTGTGCAATATAGAAGAAGGACAAGGTATCGTCATTGGTTGGAAGAAAAGTGGAGGGGGGAAAGTGGAGTGCAGCTATGACAAACTGGTCATTCTCAAGTTGTTCAGATAGTTCAAATTTCATTGAACGTTTGAAATTGCATCATGTTTTAGCACACTATTTCTTGAAACCGATCGTTTTGACATAGTTGTACAAAATAGTTTGTTAAAAATTAGACCGAGTTGTGTGTTTCGGATAAGGGGGTCTGTAATATGGGTATATTTTGGCTACTACGTAATACAGAAATTGGAATAGCTGTAAATGCTGTGGAATGTGTCGTTCAAAGCGCTTCCCGTGAGATCATGCGCAACTTTTTGAAATCTTTTATCTGCCCCTAATACAATATCTGAGTTGCCCAGAAGGCCGAAATAATCATAATATGATATGAAGGGGAACACTGAGTACAGCTAAAGTACTACGTGAAAGTCCCACACGCGATCATTGTTATCGTTGTTTATTGGCTTAAATTAAATGTATGATTATTTTGTGAATTAGGAAGTTAATATCTGGCAGAGATAGAAGTGCGTAATGAGTAATACAGTAATGTTGCGAAAAGTGAATATGTGTAGCGCAAGTGTTACCTATGTAGGGAACGAGAAGTGGGCCCACGATTTCCACCGGCAAACAGTTTCGAATACGTATTCGGGTTAAAATGGAAGGAGCTATATGAGGTGGAAAGACAGCGTAGAGCTCAATTGGAAGAAGAGCTCAAGGAAGCTCGTAGACGCTTGGAAGCTGATATGGATCTCGCTTACCAGGATTATCAAACTCAGTTGCTCCGTGAAGGCAAGGTTTTTACACTCTTTCACTTTTCGCTCTCACTGTAAAGCGTTATATCCTTTTTACATCAATGTGGAAGATTGTTACTTTAATTCGGAACATACTTCAAGTGTTTTTCTTAAAATTTTTTTGAATTTATTTTTTTCGTTTGGTTCAATTTAGATAAAATCTATGTTGTTTTTAAAGCATTTCAAAGAAAGTGATGTGAAATCAATTTTGGCGGTACTTCCTTTTCTTGCTGGGTACCAAAAATATTCTTTTTATGAAAAAGAAATTGGAGAGTGGAATTACTAAGTTTCGATATGTGGACGTCATTTTATTCTGCTTAATATCTGATGCGCAGAGTCTATTACCCAAAATCTTTGGCATACGGGCAAAGTTAATTTATTCCTAACTATAAATCGCACTAAACAGATAACAGTTGAAGAGGAAGCGCTATAATTTTTTCCTTTCCCAACTGCCTTTCTTTTACTTCATCTTTACAAAGAGTGTTGAAGATTAAGGTTAAAGGATCTATTTAGTCGTAACAGTGTTTCATGTTTCGTTATCGAAGCTGATACTGACATGTGTGAATCTCATTGTTTTCCTGGATTCCATGCTCTTAACCTTTCCATATGCCTAGGAAGATAACTCAGAAATTTACTTTCGTTTTCTTGAAGTTCCTTGCAAACGCTTGGAAAAAACTGGTATTTTTAGAATGATTGTGCAGTGGTTAAAAGATAAATATTCAAATGTTGACGTGATTGAACCGCGTTAATTGTATTTACCAATTGTGGTTGATCTGCAAGATCTCATTTTGGGTAGGTTACTAGCAATGGGATTAAATCTACTTCAAGTCATTCTGCCACATTGGCCATCTTTCTTTTTTAGCAATATTTAGCTCAAGCCTTAATTTCAATTTATATCATTTCGAATCCAATCCATTTTTGGTTCCCCTCTACCGATCAGCGTTGTGGAATAATCATTATGAATTATGGTCGATATAATTTGAAACTGTGTTAGTGTGATATAGCATCGCCTTTGTCACATATTATTGATTATTTTAATGCTAAGTTTGCGTATTATTGGTGATTTTCTTATCGATTCGAAATTTGTGTTGTAAAGAACGAGATTATGATCACTATGCAACGTGCTTATGTTTAGAAAACTAGTACGTATATATAGGTTGGTACCAGAGTGTTTCACAACATCGTATTTCTAACTGTTTCACTTAACTTGCTTTGTTCCTGTGTTTTATTTATGGATTATTTTTATGACCGAATCCATGTATGAAAGTGTTGTAGAAGTAATTTAATTTGAGTAAGTCAGAGTAAATTTAGTTATTACATAAATAATCGTTACTTCATGCATGTACTTTGTATTTCATGTTACTGAAATTCAAAACTGAAAATTCAAACTTTTGCTGTGGTGTACTGTTTTATTATAGATCTCGCTCGTCGTCAACAGGAGCTTGAGCGATTAGAAGCTGCAAAACGTGAGCGTATGGCACAAGTAGCAGCACGTCGTGGTGAAATGCCTACCTTACTGGGAAATTTAACTGGTGGACCATCTGGTCCACAAGGTATGGCGAATGGGCCAGGTGGAATGTCTGGTGGACCGCCGCGTGAATTTTTCGTTACTGGTTCCGGCGGAGGAGGTTCGCATCCGCAGCACAGTAATTTATTTCTGTTATATGTTTTCTGTTGATTATTTAATTTTTTTCTTAATTATTTAATGATGTTTTCATCATATAAAAATTCCATAGCTATATTGCACTCGCTCATCTTGTTTTACTTTCAAATTTTATTTGCATTTAGATTGTTTTTTTTCGAAAAAATGTTTGTTCTGATAAAATTTAGTTCAAAGTTGTTTCAGGAGGACCGTTCAACTCAGGTGGACAAGGTGGACCTGAGGGACCAAGAGGACAAGAAATGATGGGCCGAGGTCCACCTGATATGCAGCGTGGTGGACCACCACAAATGGATAATCCAGGAAGGGGACCACCCTTTCAACAAGGTGGACCCAGTGGACCCGGTGGACCTGTCAATCAGGGAGGCGGTCCAGGTAAGCGTTTTTCGACATTCTTCGAAAATGGTTTTAAAGCACTTTAATTCATTCACCTTAAAAAGTTTTTTCCAGTAGAATAAATTAAATTTCTTTTAATATAATTTACTTGTTATGGTTTTGCTTTTGAAATGGAATTAATCGAACCTTTTTGTTAGCGAAGGTATCTTGTTCGATAATTGAAAAGGCCTGTTGTGTTATAATTTATAGAAACTCGAACTGCGATGTAATCAATTCATTGCAGAAGTTAGTTTAAAATATTATAGATCCAACGCTTGTACAAGGGGTGCAAAAACTACTGCAGATATTTCGTGCTGATGCACCAAGACCTGGTGGACCTCAGCAGGGAGTAGTAAGTGCTTTTAAACTTTGTATGTTTGCATTTAATCACTGGATAATTTCGCTTGAAACTTTTTTGTATTGTAGAGCCAGTCACAACTCACGTAATTACGGGAAAAACTCTGATGAAGCTTCAGCTTCAGCTTAGATTTACTGTTTATTTTCGTAGTTCATGTTATTAATGGTTACATCTCTTCTTGCAGCCACCTTCATTCGGTTCTCCAGGCGGACCTAGTGGTTTTCGAGGGCCAGGACCGATGGGGCCAGGAAATTTCGGAATGCAAAGTGGACCACCGGGAGGTTTCCATCGTGGACCGCCAATGGGTGGTGATTTCCCAGCTGAGAAGCGGATACGACGATAGTCCGCAAATTGCATTACTGTTCTCTTTTCTATTCTATTTTTAGCAATGAAATTTTATATGTTTCCTGTTGATTTGTTCACATATTGATTTTTTTTCATGTAATTGAGAAAGAAAAAATAATGAGTTTTTCCGTTGTAGATGTTTACATTGCTTTGGTGTATAAACGCATATTGCGTTTACAGTGTATTTGAAGTTTTTTATTAGTAACATTTGGAGCAGCAGATTTGAATGCATATGTTTTGTTTTTCGTAGTTGCACTATTATATATGTTGTGCTCTTCACTATCAATGATATTTATTTATAAGAAGTAAAATAAGCTTTTATTTGTTAATAACTACGAGCATTCTCGAATCAGTTTGCTTTGGTGATTTTGTTTTTCTGAACGGGTTATGATTGCCTGTTTCTAAGATTATCTGAACTCAACGTGATCTATCCAAATGAAATAACTGTTACTCATTGAAGTCGTTGCATGAAAATAGCAACAAATTGCTTAATTTCCAGAAACAGAAACTTGATACGATTTAGGTAGATGTTGACTAAGTAAAATGTTGAAACGAAAAGAACTGGTGATAAGATGAAAATATATTGCTGATTATTAGGTTCGATGTATTAGGTTGTGTATTGTCAAAGTCTCTGCAGGGAGATGTATTCGGATTTGAAATTAGTCTTCCGTAATTCCAGGATTCAACTTTACTGTTGTAAAAATAGTACAAGATGAGGCAAGCACATGCAATTATCTAAATTCAGGGGGAGTTACAATTGAAGCGAGGGAGTGTACAATGAAGCACCTGAAGTAACAATGGAGCATGGAGCTCGAAGAAGTAGACCAGTTTTTCTGAAACCTAGTAAGTATGTTGTTATTGTTGGTTTTTGCGAACAATTTTTGTCCTTTGTCCATCTATCATTTTTAACTGCTTTGAACATGTCAGCACTATCCAATTAATGTTTTGGACTGAGATTTCTGACCACTTATTATTTAATGAGACGCTGTTACTGTTCCTCCTGAAACTGTTGGACTTGAGTTTTAAGTTCTGCTCTTTAATAGATTTTTCATGTATTTCTTCAATTCGGTTATCTGCTTGTATTAAGAATTAATCGTGTTGAAAATCTTTTTACTATTATATCAAACTGAGATTCTTTGTCGGTCCGAATTCTGAAATCGTTTTTCGTTATATTTTCTGGAATTTTCACTAAAATTTATTACGCTTATATCATCATTATTTGCCCTCTTTATGTCTACATTTACACCCTTATATGCATACATTCGTTTTTTAGGTGATGATAATACTTTCGATAGCCGTAATGGCTCACTTGTTCTGGAGGATCGCATAACTGAAGAAAGAACTAATATAGTTGTAAGTAATCCATTCCTTGCACTTTCCATTCAGCAGCAACGTACTCGACTTCCAATTTTTAAGGTATAAAAAAAGCGAAAGAATTTATTATTTGCAGAAATTCCTCTATGATTTTTAAGAATAGTGTGGTTTGACTACAAATATTTAATGATTCAGTTTCATAATGTTTTGCAATCTAGAGTCATTATAAATTATGTTTTATTTATTTTAATACAATTATCTTCACCGAAGACAACGGAATAGAACTCTTCTTTTGTATTATAAATTAATGTTACTGGTTGATAAGATTGTCGGTAGAACTAACTGATAATACCATTAAAGAAACTCAACGGTTTTATGGTCATTTTAAGTTTTATTTTATTATAGTATCGCAATCACATTATATATTTATTAGAAAAATATCGCATACTTATAATTGTTGGAGAAACTGGATGTGGTAAAAGCACTCAAGTACCTCAGGTAATAATATTGCCTTCAAATTTTATTTTCTTCTTGCGTATTTTGCTCTTAAGGTGTCGCGACATTTTTTTCCTTGACGAAAGAGAAGGGGAAGGAAAGAAGGATTTTGTAGTAAAGAACTCTGAAATATTGCGAATATTAATACATTTGATAGAATTCATCTTGGAACATGGTCCGAAAGCTTCATATTATAATCTAGTCTAAATTGATTTTCCAAGAAGAGGAACTTCTGATTTTTTGCAGAAGAATTTTAATTTACTTTATTTATAAAGCTTCAAGTTTTGAAGCAATAGTAAAATTTTCCTGAAATAGAACGCATATAATATAGAGCGATGGATCCACCAAACATATTCTTGCTGTCTGTGATCAGTGTTTACGATTAGTGGTAAATAAAAGAACGAAAGCAATACATCCAATGATATTTTTTTAGTACCTGATGGAGGTTGGTTGGGCCTCAGATGGGCGAAAAATAGGCGTAACGCAGCCGAGAAGGATAGCAGCAGTTACGGTTTGTTTCCAGAAAACTGATTTTTAAAAAAAATTGATGTAGTTATAGTCTGGTGTTTGTTATGTTTCTATTCTCAAGATGTCTTTTGAGTGCAGTTAAACTCAATATTAGACTATATGAGGGATCTTTTTTTAGTTGGCTAATCGCGTTGCTGAAGAGAAATCATGCAGACTTGGTGCAGACGTTGGTTATGTAGTTCGCTTTGATGATATGACTGATTCGGAAACTAAGATAAAGGCGAGTCTTCTTGCTATGTTGCATAATATATTGCCATAAATGATATCCTGCATATTACCAGTATAGCGATAACCATTTTTAGAAGAATATCATAATTTGAGACATTGGTGTTCAATACATTCATAAACATTTCGATTACTAAAAAAAGAAGTGAATATAATCAAATAAATATATACCGATTATCCCGTAATAAAGACATCGGTTGTTGTCATATAAGTTTGTTGTAATGAGCAGTATTTTGATATAGTACCATATTATTTCAGTACATGACCGATGGCATCCTTCTTCGTGAATTTATGTCCGATCCTTTATTAACACAATACAGGTATCATATATTTTGTACCTTAACATTTTCCAAATATGAAAATAATTTAAGAGTCACTGATTTGTTGCAGCATACTGATGATTGATGAAGCGCACGAACGTTCTATTAACATTGACATTACATTGGGTTTACTGCGAAAAGTAATTATAGCACGTCAAGATCTGCGAATAATCATCTCGTCTGCAACTCTCGATGCTATTGTTAATTATTTGTTATTAGAGCAATAACTGAGTGGTGAAATGTCAAGAAATAATTTCTTTACTTATAAACTGCATTTACACTACTTTAGTAAATGACAATAAATCTTAAATACAATCTATTTAGATATTGAAAGCTGCTGAATACTTATTTTATCAGTGATTAGAGACTGCAATGAACAAGTCATGCCTTCATATGTTTTATTCCTTCTAATAAATTTCAATAATTGCAGATTTTCCGTGATTTTTTCGAGTTAAATGATACAAATGACAAAAGCAAAGACATAACAAGTATTATCTCTGTTGAGGGTCACATCCATCCTGTCACTGTCTATCACACAAGGAAGTAAGCCTTCAGATGCAAAAATTGTTTTGAAAAATGATTTTTGATTTCGGCGAATTTTTTTTGTTACGAAAATATGTGTTTTTCTGAATGGTATTTTCAGTGCTGTATCAGATTATATTCAGAAGACGGTAGAAACTGTCCTTGATATCCATAAAAATGAGCAACCCGGCGATATATTAGTATTTCTTACAGGACAGGATGAGGTATGTTAAGTTGCATTTGGAAATATGCTTTTAGTTTTAGCAGTTGATAAAAAATATGATCCGGAAGATGAGTTTTTTTCAGGTAGAATTAGTTAGTAAACAGCTGCTTGAAGCAGCTAAAGATCTCAGGAAAAAAAAGGTAGATAAACTTTGGATTGTACCGATGTATGGCTCGTTACCGTCGTCTGAGCAGGTACTGTATTCTTGTTTCTACGAGTTTTTTTCAACTTGCATATATACTAAACATAGCTGATGTGTTTAACTGTACATATAAATTTCTTTCACAAAATACTTAGCCATTATTGTACATTTTTGCAGTTGAAAGCTTTTGATTCAACCCCTTACGGCACAAGGAAAATTGTCATTGCTACAAATATTGCCGAAACGTCTCTAACCATATCGGGGATAACTTATGGTCAGTTCAGAAATTCAGTGCATGGAAAATCTTTTTATCCTTTTGTCACATATTGTTTTTATGCTAGCAGATATTGTGACTAAATTACAAATGAGGAATCAGCTGTATTTACACTTCATTTTATTGCAACAGATAGTTGTCGTTTAAATATAATTCGTGCATCATTCATTTTACTACATTTTCAGTGATTGATTGTGGTTTTGTGAAACTTCGAGTGATGAATCCTGAAAATTATTTCGAAAGCTTGATGAAATTACCTATTTCTCAAGCATCTGCACAACAGCGTACGGGTAGAGCCGGACGAGTTCGCCCCGGAAAATGTTATCGTCTCTATCCACGTATGGCAAAGTATATTTCACCTAACAACATGCGGTGCAATTTAAGCATCTGGCATGAGATGTTACTCCTTCCAAGTGGTAGCTTTGATGGAATTAACTTTCAGAAGAAGAATACGACAAGCTTCTGGTAAATACGATACCTGAAATGCAGCGACTAAACCTCGCAGCTGTCATTCTCTTGCTGAAAGCTTTAGGGATACACAATGTGTTACGCTTTAATTATTTATCAGTAAGGTTTTTTTTTTTTAAATGGGTAATCAGTTTTAATGCTTTCAATTCTAATATTCAACTTCTTTTATGAGGATTTTCAGCGGCCTCCTTCGTTTGCAATGGTTGAAGGTCTTCAGTCATTATATTATCTTGAAGCCCTTTCTGAAGACGGTTTATTAACCAATCCGCTAGGAGTTCAAATGGCAGAATTTCCCTTGCCGCCTCAACATTCCAAAACTCTTCTATGTTCGGGTAGGTTCATTTTCGAATTGAAAAAAATTCGTTCCTTTTAAAATTGAAAGTAATTATAATCTTTGTTTTACATTTCTGTTATCATATAACGCGTCCAAACTTTGATATATTATTGATACAAAGAATTCTATTCTTTTGATATCCGAAAAGTTAGATACAAATTTTTGCAACATAATTTTGATTTGTGGCAATTGTATTTGATGGATTCAATGTGAGGTAAAGATTGTCATGAAAAAATATTGGATGCAATTGTGATAAATTATGATTTAATTGTTTAATATTATATTTTCAGGTGAACTCGGTTGCAGTGAAGAGATTGCGGCGATTATAGCAATGCTTCAAATACAGGACGTTTTTGTAGTGCCATCGAAATGTCGTCATCAAGCTGTAAATCTCTTCAGTTTCGTCACATATTTCTGTAAAAATTTTGGTGGAGTTGCTATATTTTTATCTTGTTTCAGGAATTAATAAAAAGGAGTTTCTCGGTTGAGGAAGGCGACCATTTCACTCTTTTGAACGTTTTCACAAATTTCATGCAGGTATATTTTGTTGCTGCATATTCTTAAGACAAATTTTCGAGCACATTGTTAAACCAATTTTTGATGGATACGGTGTTATCTTTTGAGATTTATTTCTTAATGCTTTCCAGGATAAGAGCTAAAGATCGGATTTAGCTTAATTTTCTTTATTTTAAGAATGGGAAGTCAAAAAAGTGGTGCATCAATCATTTTCTGAATTATCGCGGCCTGTGTCGTGCAGAAGCAATTCGTGATCAGCTATTCGGTCTTTTGAGACGTCACAATATACAAATTAAATCATGCAAAGAAAATGGTATTTGTCATATTCCGTTTCTATTTTTGTCGTCCTCCTTGCTACTAAAAGGTAGATACTTCTTCCAAACATGAATAGATGAGATTTTTCTGAAGCATATGATTATTTTAGGAGAATTAAAATCAATACTTCATTGTCTGGTAAAAGGATTCTTTTCACAAGCGGCTTACTATCATTATTCCGGCGATTATGTTGCTATTAGGAATGAACACCATTTCAAAATTTACAAAGGATCCGCTATTATGTACAGAAGGGAATTCCCAAAATGGTTTATAAAAAAATATTAATTTTGTAATTAATGTAAATCACTTTTATTACTGACTATATGCTAGTTCACTCGAACTAAAATTCAGGATAATATTCACGGAAGTGCTACAGGATTCGATCCGTGACATCAGCGTAATTGAACCAGAATGGTTGCATCAGCTAGTTCCTAAATATTACGAATTTGGGACGGTACGAAATATTGCAGAGATAATTTTGGCTGTCCAAATATTTTTGACAGATTGTCTAATTAGTTAGAAAATTAAATTTCATTGAGTCATGTACGCTGTTGTTGCTGCTGTTGAATTACGTCTCTCCATTCAAGAATATCCTCTCAAGAATCTCTTTTCCAATCTTAATTTTCGTTTATAATAATATTTTCAGGACGGCGAAATAGCAAGGAGAAGAATGGAAATGAAAAATATTTTATAATCATTAGCTTATGTTTATGTGCTTATGACAGAATTTAATAAAATTTTTCAAAATGAAACTTTGTTTCACCAGTGATCAGTTTTGCATTCAGCAAAGCATACTCGAAACCGCACTTGAAAAATCTCAATAGTGTTTTGATTCGATATGCTTATGAGGTGGTCTTATTAGATGGTTTATAAATATGGCGACCTTTCGTTTAAAATAAGTGACAGATTCTAATCGAAGGAACTGTGCAGTTGCATTCTCAGAATAGCAATGTTCTTTACGAAGAGCCGATACATTCTGATCTGCAAATTCCTTATGAGATGCAGCGGCTTACGACAACCGCATTCTTTGCTAGTTGCTTATTCACAAATCAAACCGTTTGCATCGCTTGTTCAGAAAAGGCCTCTGAAATTTAACATTGGTGAGTCTTCAAGACTATTTTGAAAATTGCTGAATGTTAAGGACTTTGATGACTCTGTTAGTATTTGTAGATGGTCCTGGTTTGGATTATTTCATCAATAAGGCAAGCAGTGAACGTTTGAGTAAAGTGATGCCAAAGATAGAAGAGACGAATGAATCGTTAAGTGCGATAGATTCGTATGGAGATGGATTGAAAGGTATGCTCAAATTTATAATAATTTTCATGATATTAAAGCATTTTTGTTTGCTTGTAAAATTATTTCAGTAAAATATTTCTCAGTAAATATATATTTCATATACATTTCAGTAAAATTCATAACGTATGGTTGTCAAATGAATATAAATGATGTGGAATTGGTACGTTCATTGTTGCTCTCAACAGGTTATGTAGAAACAGATGACGTCAAAGAGGTTAATGTAACTTCCTTTGCTTACTTTGCATGTATTTTACTTGTAATATTTATGTTATTGAGTTTATTGATGTATATTATTACTATTTAGGCTGACATCGTATTATTGATGACATGTTCAATACGTGAAGGTGCTGAAAATAAGGTGTGGGACGAGCTGAAAGTATTAAGAAAAATACGTCGCAAAAATGGTGTTATTGGAGTTTTAGGTGTCTTTATATAGTTGATTTTCTTAACATTTTCTCATAAGTGATATAACTGCTTTATTCAGAGAGTTGTTAATTTATATCTATTGCAAGAACCTTATAATTGTTATTATGCAGTACTATAACGAAACTGACGACCGAATAGTTCTAGTGTTCTTACTGTAATACTATCCTCTATTATCTTTCAGATATGTCGTTTCTAAATGTTGCAGTTCAGCTATATATTTTTATGACTTATAAGTATTCTTAGAATCAATCATATAATCCAAAAATATTCATTACTAAAGGCAGACTGTTATCGAAGGCAGAAATTAAGAATGATGTCAAACAAAAAAGTTTGCTATCTATCTTGATTTCTCTCTCCGTTAACAATCTTTTCTATACATTGCAAATATCCGTTAGTTATGTCATTGAACCATAATTATTGATATCTGTGTAAGCAAAGTAAGACAACAATACTAAAACTTCTGCAACTTTTAGGTTGCATGGCAGAACGAGAAAGGCATAATTTATTGACATGCACTGAAAATGTTGATGTGGTAGCTGGACCCGATTCATATCGCGATTTGCCTCGGCTTTTGGCAATTGCTCGCTGTGGAAGTATGGCGATAAATGTACAACTATCGTTAGAGGAAACTTATGCTGATATTGTCCCAGTTCGAAAGGACAAGTTTTCCAAAACAGCTTTTGTGTTTGTTTTTGTTTACATGTATTGTTTTTAATCTGTCACACTCATCAGCTGTATATAAGAGCAGTGTAATTGGATGCTTGATGTAATAATGCTTTTGCAGTTTTTCAAATGATATCGGAAGTAAATTGCTTACTGTTTGTTTTATTCGCTCTCGCTCGCATGTTTTATTATAGATCAATAATGCGCGGTTGTGATAACATGTGTACGTACTGTGTTGTGCCATATACGAGAGGACGGGAGAGGAGTCGTCCGATGAATTCCATACTTGATGAAATCAGAAGCTTATCTGATCAGGTAACTGTTATATGCTCGAACCGTTCGCGATATTTTTTTTTTGAAGTTTCCTGATTTTGTTTAGTTAAACATGATACGTTTTGTTTTGTAGGGTGTAAAGCAGGTGACGCTGCTTGGACAGAACGTTAATAGTTATCGAGACCTGTCGGAAATCTCATTTCCTTCTACATGTTTAACAGAACCTGGTATGGCTCCTGGATTTCGCACCAAATATAAACCAAAGAAAGGCGGATATACTTTTCTCACTCTCCTGGATAAAGTATCGCGAATTGATCCGGAAATGAGGATACGTTTCACTTCACCACATCCTAAAGATTTTCCTTTTGAGGTATTTTATTTTTTATTTTCCTAATTTTTCATAAGTAGATGGTATTGGTGGAAAATGAGATGAGCTTTTTTATTTTGTTTAAAGCTTTAGTATTTTTAAATCTACTATTTGATTTTACATTTAATTTGGGATTTTACAGGTAATAAATTTGATAAAAGAACGTTCAAATATATGCAAACAAATCCATTTGCCGGCACAAAGTGGTAGCAATGCTATATTGGAAGCGATGGATCGTGGCTACAGTAGAGAAAGTTATTTAGAACTGGTCGATCGCATTAAAACTATCATACCAAGTAATGGCATTCCACTGAAAATTTAAGTAACCCTATTTTTCATTCTGGTTCGAAGTCTTTTACATATCATTTAATTGTAATATTTAGACGTATCGCTCACTAGTGATTTCATTGCTGGATTCTGTGGTGAAACCGAGGAATTCCATCAGGAATCTCTGAACTTGATCAGACATGTCGTTTATTCTTTTTGCTATGTTTTTCCATATAGTCAAAGGGAGGTAAGCGGTCTTTTCAAGATTAGATTCGATACTTTTTCGTGAATCGTTTCTAGTTCAATACAGAATAGAGATAGAATGAAAGCACATAAATGGTAGTTACATTATAGAAAACCAGAGCATATCGACATCTGAAGGATAATGTACCAAAGGAAGTGAAAAATAGACGCCATCAGCAACTGGCGAGCGTTTTTAGGGAAACAGCATTAAAACACAACGAGGCTCTCATTGGAAGCAAACAGTTGGTGCTTTTAGAGGAGGTATGCTTTATCTATGGCAGTTTAGTGCTGACAAAAAAATTGGCAGAATAGGTTGATCCCAGTTTTAATATTCATGATAATAACATATTGGTTTTTATATGTTTTGAAGCTTAGTTTATTGTTTTGTGTAAATATCTTGTTTGTTCAGTCGATCAGAAAAAAAACCCAAAAATCCATGGGGTAATGAAGCTAATACTTCATGGATTTTGCTGCAAACAATGTTACCACCGAACTGCTTTTGTTTTTCTCTCAGATTTTAAGATATTTTTGATTTTATTTCTCATTCAGTATTCTTGGAAATGTTTCAGGTACTAGTAGCTCTTTATGATCCACTTCAGAGCCTATTTTTCTACCAAGTAGGAAAATGTGATTTGAAAATTTTTTACAAAATGTTTATGAATTTTGTATCAAAATTTTATCATTTTTAGGCAAGCAAGCGTTCTTCTGAACATTTGCGAGGTCGAATTGATGGCGGAGTTAGTGTAATTATTTACAAATATTATGATGATGGTTCGAGATTAGTGGAGTTAAAACCTGGTGATTATGTTGCCGTTAAGGTGAGTAAATTCAAGTAGATTTACTCAAATAAGTTGATCGTAAGCTATATTCTTTCCCTGATTTGCAAAGATAGTCTTTTTCAGATAACATCTGCTAATTCGCAAACACTGCAAGCTTTGGCACTTCAAACAATAAAGCTAAAGGATTTCGAAAAATTGAGAAAAGAGAAACAACCGATCGACAAATAAACTGTTACAGAAATTCCGTTTAACGTGCTGATCGCATGGAAAAAACATTTTTGCCGACTAATGTTTTCATTAGCGAAAGGAATAGATGAAATGACGTATGTAATGCAATGCAATGTCGATTGCTTGTCGAATAATATTGCCTTATTTTTAATTTTGACATCTTATGAATTTGACAACTATTATGTACAAGTTGGCGGAATAACATTGCCACATGTGATTATATAGATTAAACTTATTTGTGAGCTTATTTGAATTCCATTTTTGCCAGAATTCATTCCTTTGCTGAGTACCTACTCATTTTGATAAGAAACTAATATATCACATTCTGCAATCTAACCATATCAGATGCGGATTGGGTGAGTGGTAGTCTATGCCGTTATTGAAGTTGTAAACAGTGGTGCTATTTACTATATATCAAATTACGTTTGTAATATGGATCTTCTATTAAACTATTTAATTCAAAGTTGAAAAACTTTTTTTCTTGGATTTTTTTCTTTTGAGTTTCTTTAACAAATGATTTTCAATTTACTCCTGAATTTAGTGGTATTGTATCTTCTATGGCAATTGAGCAAAGGCTTAGAATTATCAACAGATGGAAGGTCCTAAATGTTAAGATAGTTTTCTGGTATGCTATATCTCATTTAATCAGGAAAATCCTAGCTATTTCAATTAAACCAGAAGATTTTTTTTGTCGCCTTGCAAGAAAAAGCGGAACAAAAACTGTCTTCTTGTCTTCAAAGATGCATGACATCATGCCACCTCCGAAACCCCATTCAGTATTCCAGGCGCGAGTCGTTTTTCTTCAATAATACAAATTTAACACTTTGTCCAGCAAGTTAAATTTAAGAAGGTGAATCCTCACAAGTCTGCTGGTAATTGGTCCTACTTTGTTTAAAAGAGGAATTTTAAATTTCTTGCGTTGAAGTCCATGATTTCCGGAATTGCCTAGAATTGCACTGCAAAAATATCCTTGATCTTGATTTCTATCATTTTAGAATGCTGAGGAACGGTTCATTCAGTTAGCTTGCACCAAACCAATTTAAAATCGGACTAAAAGCTTAGTTGTCTCTTAGAGTGAATGTGAAAAAAAGCTTCCGGACCTGACACCAACTCGTGTTAGTGGATGAGAGATCGTGACTTCGGCTAATTGATCGATCAGGGATGTGAATTGCATAGCGTTACTTCCCGGACGTGATTTTGCGTGCTTTTTGGTGGTTGGTTCGGTTGTGCGTGTTGGGGATTTTCTGACTGTAGGTTTTAATATATGTCAGTGTTAGAGTCATCTTCACGAACGATGGTAGACGTTCACCATATTTTAGGGACTGCATTGAAGATGTCAGTTTCTGACGTGGTGTCACCAATGTCTATTTATAACTTCGAGATTGTGACGGTGACTTTAATATATGTTAAGTACTATGAGATGAAAGTTTCTAACGATTAAAATAACCTAATAGTTGAAAAATATTTCGACGTATGAGGCATATGATATACATCGTGCAGGGCTTGTATTTATAGCTTGTGCTTCAGTATTTTTCCATAATTTTAGAGGCTATTTTTGGCACCACAGTCTGAATTCATACGCAGCAATAGAAATCAAGATGGGTCATCAAAATTTATGGTTTTCCCATCCGCGCAAGTATGGTCCAGGTTCTCGCTCATGGTCGGTTATCATCTAATTCTATTGCCACATTCTGAATTGTTTTAACTGTTTTCGCATCGGAAATTATCTCTTCATAATACCTAAACATTGTTTGCAAATGTCGTTTTAGCATTGCGGAGTAAGAAAATTATATTTTTAGCCGAGTTTGTTCGAATCATCATGGATTAATAAGAAAATACGGACTTAATATGTGTCGGCGATGTTTCAGAGAATATGCATCCGATATTGGATTCAGGAAGGTAGGGAGTGAGGAACCATATCTTTATGTTTCCAATCACTTGTATCTTCTTTGTGAACGAAACATTTTTCAAACTACTTAATGAGGGAAATTTGTTTCAGTTGAATTGATGACAGCGAAAAGAAAAAGAAGTAATCATAATCAGTGTTTCTTCATATTCTGTTGTATTTCTTTTATACTGTTGTAACATTATGTTTTCCTTGGAATAAAGTTGAAATATTGTTATTGTTGCGTCCATTCATGGCAAATAATTGTACGTATCTACCCGTTCCGCAATATTCCGTACAATATTCCCTATACATATTCCGTACTTAATAGATAGCTGCAAATGAACGCATCCTTTTTTGCTTTTTAGGATTGGGAAGGTGTGGAAATAAGTGTGCTTGATCTCGTATTGCATTGCATTACTCTGCTATTTGCTATTTGCTAAACCGAGTAGGCTAGTTATGTCAGTGACGTCGTTATACCCTGTCAATGTATTTTAGTGATAAGGATGGATAGTGATGATATTCCGGAAGTATTGGTTGCCAATCGACAAAATCAACTAATGTTCTTGACAGGACTGGATGTTGTCAATAACAGATCTCATGCTGCCGTCTTCTCAGCCTTTACCGTAAATCGGGAGGTGGATCGTCCGCCAATTAATTTTGTTATGCTAAATGGTACACGGACGTTCTGTGAGTCGAGAGTGCACCAACAAACGGTATGATTTAGGATGGTGTAACGAAATTAGTAGTGAAATTAGAAAGAAACGGGAAATGAAAATGAGTTTGAAACAGTGAGAGAATCGAAAGAGAATAGAAAATGGATTTAGAAAATGGAAATTCGAAATTCCAAAAGAGAATAGAAATTCCATTTAAGACCGTGGGAATAAGAACTGTAAACATTTTAGGTATCGGATTTTTCGCGTGGATTTATTAGAGTAAATTGGTTCAAGAAATACGTCAGTGAGTTGCCATCCGTTATTGTACTCTTTGCTGATTTGAATTGGGATCATCCGTCTTGGAATGAAAAGGCCACAGAATGCGAATCGAAGATTTCCTCACTTAGGTAATATTGACTTTACTGTATGAATTTAGTTGAAAGATTTTCAAACCTCATTCCTTTTACATTCTCAGATAAATGCGCCTTTCATCTGAGAATTCACCAGTCCTTATATAAAAAAGTTACAGTTAAGAAGGAGGCGGATTTAATTTTTTGCTTGAAATTCGAGGCATCTGATTATATATTATTGTATAACTGAAATGTACTGTAGGACGAGCCTAGGAAATCATGCAACTCGGATTTGTATTGTGTTGCTACAGCAAACTCAGGTGGACAGTTCACTAGCTATCGAAAGAACAGCCAAACTATGCCAACTATGTCAGCTTCCAACAAAACAGTTGTTTGTTTTACCCATAGGCGAACGAATGTTTTCATCGGTTTTAAGGTTTTATTTTGTTTGTTTATTTTCTTTCTCTATAGTAATTTTTTTGATCTTATATCATCTGAATGTCTTAAGTTTGGGTCAGATTAGTTTTTACTTTTACTTTCTAAATATAAATATTTGAGAGTGTGGCTTGATATTGCTTTTATTTTGTTATTTTTTTAGCAAGAAAAATAGTTTCAATTTGTTGGAGACGGTTTCCTGCCAAACTATAGTATGGTCCACTTTTTGTAGGCTTGAAACCGCATTTCATGAATTAGCGCAAGCATTCTATCAGCAATGTCTGAAATCAATCCGTGCTCGATCGATACCAAATAATTTTTCGAATCTTATAATTCGTCAACAGTTTAAACTAGCATTCCTCTCGGAATTACGACAGGACACGCACACAGCACTCAGGTTATCTACCTTTTTTATTGCTAATTCCTGTCACTTTTTCCCATGAATAGATTTTTTTGAGATTCACAATTCTCCAATAATCAAATACCCCAAATATCTTTGGTTTTATCTCTCTGTTGTGACTCACAACTATCATTTCACCATATTTTTCATTTATAGCATATTTCACTACACAAACATATGAATGGATCACTTCATTCGATCAAGTTTTTTTTGTTTGCTTTATAAGTTGAATTTTTAGCTCATTGATTGGTTTCAGATGTTTTGGCTTGAAAGAAATTTTTGTTTAAAATAACTGTTTAGTAAATTGCTCAATATCTCTATTTAAAATGTCAATGCTTCATTTATGAAATTTGCAATGTCCAGAATCTGTAATAGAAATTTTGATGCTATGATTGGAGAAGGATAAATTTGGGTTTTGGAAATCTGTCAGTTAGAGAAGGCAAATAAATCGGATTCTTATCACTGATTAATCCCAGACAATTGCTTGACTTAAGAAATATGTTTTGTTTTCATATGGTTTTAATTCGCAGTATTCGAAATGCTGTAGTAAATGATTATTCCTTTATCAGAAATGGTAAACAATATCTGGACTTGTTTTATCAAAAACGAATTGAAAAATCATCATCTTTTCTTAGTCACATTTTTCTTTAGACTTTTTCCTTTCACATATGCTTTTTCTTTCTTTGTTTGTAATTTGCCTTTCATCTTTATTTCGGCAGAGAATGTTGCTGTGGATGGTGTTAGGTCTTTTTCTTTTAATTTTGTTTTTAGACATTATAAGCTAGCATATCAACATTGTACCGAATGCGAAACCGTTGATAGTCAAATATTTGAATTACGAGCTGTGGCTGGACTTCTGAATTACAAGGTAAATTTTGTTTTTTTCGTTTCTGTGCTTTATAGCTTTTGATAAAATATTCAACGGGACCTAAAACGATTGCTTTGGAAACTTTTCTGTTGGCCATAACGAAAAGGTTTTCAAACAGGCTATTGTTCGAGAAATTTTAAAGAACATTTTAAATGATAGATTTGTCAATTCCAGATATGTCAACTGTTGTTTTTTCATAGTGCAGCTTTCGAAGCATTAGCACAGCAACGGCGGCATAATAACGTATTTTTCTGCTTACCACCGGGTTCGTATCCATCCCCAGCTACTGCATCAATTGAACATTTATTATGGAAAGGCAAACAGGTTTTCCTCTATATTTTTGGATTCCAATGTGATTTTTAGCTTTCATATAAACAGGTGATTTTATATTTTAAACATTTTTTTATATCATATGCATCATGTTTATTTTAGTGTTCATTATTTGCGAATTTATTTGAACGAGCCGTTATGAATGGTTTGGTTGCTGTGTCGACTCAACATCCTGGAATGTATCTTCAAGCAGCAGCTTACTATTATCGGCAAGCGAACGAAGCTATTACCACTTTAAATGTTTCATCACAGTTAACTGGATTTGTTTACCCAAGCCCTGATCCTTTGCTACCAGCTGCAGATACTTTTTATGGTCAGAGGCCATGGAGAGCAGCTGCAGAAAATGGCGGTCTGTCGGATCCAGAAACTGAAAAGAATGCCCTTGTCGCACTTGAGGTCAATATTATGAATTCTTCTAGTAATTTAAGTTCAGCTTTAAATTATTTAGGTTCAATTAATTTGCTTTTTCAATGTTTTGACCATGACACATGACCTTATGATTGAAGACATTAGTAATTTCAGTAATTTGGAAGAAAGAATAAAATATTATCTTCAGTTACGATGTACTCCAAATCACGATCGATGCATTGTTCTGCTCTCGTCTGCAATGTCACAGTTCAAAAAATATAAGTGTTTACGAATGCAACGTTATATGATGCTTTTGTTGTCAGATGAATATTTCATAACGGGTCAATATGTCAAAGCTTTGCAGGTAATTAAGTAGTCTCTATGACAGTTTTGCTCATGTTTTCAAATTTTTGATCGCCTCTGATTTTAGTTTGCATCACATTTAATTTGGGAATGTCGACGGGAAGGTTTTATACAACCAATTACGATGCTTCTTCTGCGTGCCCTTGTCTGTGCATTTCGAATGGCGGATGTGAAGGAATTTATGATGCTTAGCATGCAAATGCTTAACTTACGCACATTCCCGACATTTGCTCCTCTTGTGGAACAAATTATGGCAAATATTGAACTGATTCGTCAGGGCTTTCCACCGCGTATATCTATCCCACAAGCTAATATGTCTTTGGATGAAGTTCGTTTTTTTTTACATTTCATTAGACTTTAATATATTTGACTTATTCAAATGAATGATATAATTTTAACTTTCTGAAAGTACTCATTTTGAGCGATTTTAAATAAAAATCAGAACTAAAATAAAAATAGGTGGGTGGATTTAGATTAGTTAGGATAAAACTATAAATTTTTAAATATTTTAATCAGCTTTGAAGGTAGAAGCATGTCAACATCTTTGGAAGGCAGCACTTGCTGAGCGTGTATTTTTTTCGATAAGTGCGCCTCGTATTGATGCGTTTATTCGTGCTCGAGTTGCGTTTCTTAATAATCATATGGAAACTGTTCATGCCGACTCATTAATTTTTCTTATGGTAATTTTGTCTAATTTGATAAAGACTGGTGACCGTTTTCTTTTAGTTTTTTGATCCGATATTTATTTAAAAATTTATAATACTTTTGCTTTTGCCAATATTTTTAGCTAGTATTTAATGATGAGCGAATAGATAATGTTTTGGTAACTTATATCATGGGACAGTTTTGGAAAACTCAGATGTTATCATTTGCAACATGCGCTAAGCTTTAATTGAAAAATGTATTATGCTGAAGGACTGGACGATATCGATTATCGATAATATCTACATGTCATTACCTAAGCATTTGTAAGTTGTAACGAACCGTCATTTAGGTCGCCCTTTCGTCATACTGCACTAAAACCGTCTTTTTTGAAAAAATGAAAATTACTGTCAGTGATGGCAGTAACGAAGCTGGACAGTTGCCACTATATGAATTTATTGAGAAAAATGTCGAAATTAGTTCAAGAAAGGAAACTGTTAAAATGTACAAGATGTCATTACCTCATTCTTGTTGTGCTACTGCCAGGCAACTTATGGTAATAATTCTTTTCAGTATTTCTATTCGGCTTTATTTATTTTCATTCTTACTTATTCTTGTAGAAGTCAAAAAATTTTCAACTTAGAGTTGGACACATGGTATAGAATTTCAATTTATTATGTATATAGATAGATAGAACACAACTTTCTTTCAAGGTGAACGGATTATGCTTAGAAATGGGTTCCGTACATTCGTTTGTTTATGGCACATTAGACTGGGATGCTCAGTCGTTGTCGTATGGTACTTATGATAATTCCTGCATGAATTCCATATTAGATGCATGTGTCGGTCAAACAACACTTAAGTAAGTTTGACATTTCTCTTCCAGATTTTGCTCTTCTATTAATTTTACATTTTCATATTTGTTTCCATTACCAACTATTTTATTCTAATAAATCCTTTTTTGTTAGAATTGAACCACGTGAAGCTTATTTTCGCCTTGAAGGAACTGATCAAAGTGAAGCACTGCTTGGTGAAATTGCTACAATGCCACTGTTGTTTATTTGTGAGGAAAACAGTCCGATACAACGTATTAGGTATGTCTACTCTCATTCTTGATGAAGTTTTCTAATCAAATGAATTGAAAAATTCAATTCAGACTGGATTGGTCCTTGGATGCGAAGGAGGAGATGGTTGGAACTTTGGTTTTCGTCAACGAAGAAAATCAGTTTGTTCCAAATGGTACAAAAATTTTAGAATACAAAAGCTCTCAAATTCCACCATTCAAGGTGAAAGTTCATTTTATTAATATTTCGTACTCATTTTGAATCGGTTCAGTCACGTAAATATTTCTATGTTAAATGGTGTGTGACTACTTCATGCCTTGAAAATTTCGAAGATTAATAAGCTGCGTTTTAGCTGAATTTATATTTGGATGTTAAAAGTTCATAAAGAGCGGTTTTGCAGGTCCAGCTGAATATAAGATACTGCAGTCAGACTACTTATGCGACAAATATGTCGGTGATAGTATGTTTTTAGATGTCTCACTTGACTGAATTGTTTATCTGAGTAAGTATTTATAAAATAATCTTTTACATTGAATTGTTATAGGTCTCTGTACAGCTTGACGACATAACGGTACAGAAACGTTTTTTAATATCTTTGCGGTCACGACCACCATTCGATATCAATAGTAAAATACTGGCTATAAACGTTAGTGTTTATTTTCATTGGCGTAACTTTAACTGTTGGAACGAATTCAAACGCAATATGAATTGCTCATCTGACTGCTCATATCATTAAGGTATGATGCTACGTTATGGACATAACGGTGAAGTAAGCGTAAGTAATTGCGATATTTTTTTTGTCTTACATTTATTATTTCCTTTCTCTTAAAGATTAACTTTTATATATCTTTCTCTTTTCAGAATGATATTGTCGAAAATCCACTTGCAGAAACCAATTTTTTTATTCGGATAGATATAACAGCAGTCGCTCACGTAGTTGTTTCGGATATATCATGGAGACCAGTAAGTTGGCATTTTATTTGTATCATTGTTAAGTATTTTATCCTGTTAATCAAACACTGAATTTGTAGCATGATTTATTAAATTATATCATAATTCTCAAAGTGATAAATTCTTGAGAAGCGAACTTTAGTAGTTAGAATGCCATGAAATAAAACGTTTCGTATACCGCAGTAGATCAATATGGTAAACAGTGGGAATAAAGGAATAATAGTATTAACTAAGATATTCTGTGGATTACGAGAAAGTTACTAAATTTGTAAAATAAATAATAGTTGATATTGTTTCTTGGAAGGAAGAAAATATGCTGCTTTACTTCTTCTTCGCAGAATTCAACCCTTGAATTATATTTCTAATCATTTTAAAAATCTCAGCAACATTTAAAATTTTTTAATGGAGTTAGTAAGTTTCACATAAAGCCAGCACTTGATCTATAATGTCTGAAACTTCATCAACATGCATATTTTTCTTATAATTAAAATTAATATCTTTATATCAAACTACAATCAGGTATTCAACCGTACCTGCGTGAGCTCATAATGGTTTTAAAAACGTGGTAAGATTAAAACTAGATGTACTTTTGAAACTTGATATTATGATAGAGTTCGTCATGTATATTATTACTTTTAGGGTACTGAAATGGAAGTTGATAAAGACGATAAGATTTTGCTGAAAGGTAAGTAGTAAACTTATGTTCTCTTATGTTACAAAATATTGCCAAACTAATCCAGATATTACAGATGAAATTTGTTGCCTTAAGAGCGATATAATAACTGTTTGCTCACCTGTGCGGTTTCCGATGAAAGCAGAAAAACGATGTAATTTAGGTGAAATATATATACGTTGGAGAAGGTTAACTTTAAATTTATTAAAATTATTTAATTTGTCTGATCATCCGCACTGTTATAAAGAATTTGTGGAGTTAGTAGTGTAAAATTTGCTTTTGAAATATCCATCTGTTTCCAACTTAATTTAGACGAATCATATTATAGGAATAATTTATTGGAAGGATGGGTTTTATCTCAACTTAGCATTGGATCTATTCTTGTCAAAAATTCTCCGTTATCAGTTGAAGCGCAACCTGGAACTTCTTATCTTATCGTACGAACAGCAATTCCAATTGTTTTTACAATTCGCAATTTGTATAACAAAATGATCGATCTGCAGCTGACGTTAGAACCGGCGGATATGTTCGTGTTCGCTGGTAATAAAAAGGTTGTTAGATTACTATTTTCTTCACATCGATATTTTAACATTTTCCAAATCATTTTTACTGTGACCATCTTTACAGAATTTTTGGTAATTTGAAGTCCTGGAGAAACAGAATATTAGAATAGTATAGCTAACATAACTAATTGAACTATATGACGAAGCTGATAACTGATTGAAGTTGTATAATGGTAGTCAAAAGAGCCAATAATGTTTAACACAAAAAAATGCAGCAGTATTGCAGGATTACAGTCATACCTTCATATTTTCTAGAAGAATGGTAGAACTTATAGGGAGAAGTGCTGATCAGTACCCTGTATTTTTTCTCATTGGCATGACTTAATATTGAGATTTTTCCATTGTGATTGTTTAAGTTTTCTAAATGATCAGTATTCATCTAGGCGTGTTTCAAATCTAGTCTTTATTATAAATTCTATTTTATAAGTTCTTTAACTCGGTATTGCTCGTGACATTTTTATTTCAGTTCTCAGTTTGTGGCTTTACCTAGACCTTTTCTTACAATTCATTTAATTAATTCGCTTTTCTAAAATTTAGAATCTTTTGTTAGCTTTTTAAAATGGTTCTATTCCATAAACCGAATTTTGCCCCCACGGTAATGTATATTTATGAATTGAATCATAAATATAAGAATATTCTTGTAATTACCCCTTATTCAAGATCTATTTTTAACATTGTATGCCATAGAGCTTAAACAGCAATTAGTGTCATTTTTTGTTGCTTAATTTTAAAAGGAAAAATTGAACGCAAAATTGCTTAGTTTTTATATCGTCCTATGCGTTTCTTATCACTTCATTATTTGTTGAAATGATCGCATGCGTGAAACCTTGCTTTTGGCACACATACGTATAAACTCACGCAAATGCATGCACTGATGTAAATACACATTTCCTACAAACTGATAAGGAACTCTGCTTAGTTGCTGAGAAGTAATTGTTGAAAAAATGGATAAAACATCTAGAAAGCAGAAAATTTGAAGTTTTTTATTTCACTTAGACCAAATTCTGTCAATTGGACGATGAAGATACTGTATCTTAAAGAGTGAGGTTAAAGAACAGTAAAATAGATTGCGTCACAACATTCCGTTTTATTTTTATTCATTTTTCGATTTGATTGGTTTGATTTATTTCGTTTTTTTCTTCGAATTTAGCTTTCTAACGAGATTGTATAGATGATATCGTAAGATGTACTATCACTGCACTGGGTATCTATCCTAATTACGATCAGCTAGAATTAGAGAAATCTATGGAAAGTTTACCCTTTTCGGAAAATATTTTCTTTTACTAATCCAACTGTAGGCTTTTCATTATTTCCAGTGAAGGGATCATCTGAAATTTGGAGCTAGATTTGTTGAATTTATTACCTTATGATCATTTACATGTAAAATGTGTACTGATTTGGAATTACTAAAATTCGGAGATATTTTTCCCCTTTCGCCTTGCAATGTGTTATTGTTAATTAAAATCAAATAGTAAACTAAATCTTTTGTAACTTGGTATTTTATGCCTTTTTGTTATCATTAAACATTGTACTGTTATCGTAGATGTTCATTTTTTCAAACACCTGTTATCTATTTAAATTCTTTTTGAGCAGATATTAGAATGGCTGATTGAAAATCAGTGTTCACATTTTTGTTGGATAGAATAATAGTGCTTGTTCCGATTTAAATTTTGTTCTCGTTTCTTAACACACGTACATTCGTTCCATCTGTTGCTGAAAAGCAGTGATCTTTAATCAGTAGAAGCTTTCTTAAAGCCGATCAATATCGTTTTTTCCTGATTGTGTCATTTAAAGAATAATTTTAAAATGGGACTGAATTTTGAGTTATCGGTTCAATTACTATTTTGATAAAAAGAATGTCCCATATCAGCAATCAATTTTTCAAAGATTTTGCTAAAGATACATGTTAAAAAAGTGAGTAAACTGATGTTCTTTCAAATTGACTAATTTTTTCGATCAATCAACCATAAAATGTTGCAGTAAGGAGGACAGGGGGAGGAAGATGAAAGAACGTCTTCCATCATTTAAAATATGTTGACATCAATTCAGCCATAAACGAAAAAAGAAAAGAAGGGAATAATTTCAAGAAAATACATCACACACAAATGAAATGTTCATTGGTGCACCTTATGTGTCATCTCTTCAGTAGCATTCCATTCGGTCATCCATACCTCTTTTCAATACTTTGAAATAAAAATAGTTGCCAAAAATATTGGTGTACTCGATTTCCCCTTAACCAAAACGGAATCATTTCTTTTGGCTAAAAGTTAATTTTTTTTTTTCTTTCTTGTTTGGTTTTTAAATTTTTATTACAGCATCGCCAACTCCGTTAGTAAGCAATTCTCATAGAAGAATGATTGATGTTTGAAAGTAGTAGTAATTCTTGAAAGATGACGAAATTGAAATGAATTGGACTAGACCGGACATAGTTCTTTCTTCCGTTTCTTTTCATTCCGTCTTATCATCACTATCACCATATTACTACTACTACTACTATACCATTCTGCTATCAGTAAGATAACATTAAGATGAAAGAGCAAAAAAAGGCGAGCAAAGGTTATAAAGAAGATATATTAGGGTTTTTATTATACTCGTAGTTATTATTCCCTACTTGTTCTGTTCCTTGACATGATGCCGTCTGAGTTTCATTCTTCTTCATTTTTAGAATATAACACATATCATTACCTCTTACAGTTAATCATAGAAGTCAAAAATGCAGCTTCTGACACCTTTTTTTCGCAATAATATTAATCAGAAATTACGTGGCTCAGATGGGATCACCTTAAGCGCGATTTTCTATCTAACAGAAAGATAAAATGATCCTCTTCATTTATAACTACAACATTATTCGAATCACTTCTCCTATATTAATCGTTCTGCAAATAATTGATTATGTGCATTCGGTGCCGTCTTTGCAAATGAAACTTTTGTAGCCATGACTGTTATCATTCGCTGATAACTGATGAACAGCGAGGGACGATTTGAGAGGCGATAGATAACAGAAGTGTTAACAGGACATCAGAAATAGCAGGATTCCGGAAGTAGTAGCAGAGCGATAGAGAAAAGACAATAGAGTGATATAAGATTTATTCTCCGAAGATGCATTTCAACGTTTCTAGAATTGACGATTGGTTATCCATCCGCTTATCTCGGTTATTTTTCACCACCATTTTCTTTTTCTGAATTAATGGATTTCTTACAAGACGCTTAAGTTTTATAAATGCTTGATATTCTACGTTTACACTTCTCGCCAAGCAGCGGAAAACACTGATAAATGCGTTTTCAGCTATTTAAATTACGAAACTATTTATGATGAGGTAAAGGAATAGATAGTGATCTGGACGGGTAAAAAATGGGTAGATGCAGTACCTCACGGTTATTTTAACAATGTAATTATGGCACCATCTCAATCTTATCAGTATTCTGATCATAATATTCTACACTGAGTTTAGGTCTTTAAATAAACTCGCTATTTGTTTCTCTAGTAGTTACAGTAGAGGATTCTATGACAGTTTACCTAACGAGTATAATGAACACGGGTCAAGTAGTTCTGCCGATCCAGCCTTGCTTCAGTTGTATATTGAATGATGTCATTGGCTTTTTCTGAGTTAAAGCAGCTAACATTAATTATGGTTAAGATGAAAATTGAGAAAAATGAACTTCATGTAATATATATAGATGATACTGCTAGTGTGAGTGAAACATCTGGTTTACATGATCATACTTCTTGCTCTTTATAGTTTCCATTTCATATTTTCTAGAGCAAGTGTACTGTGTGTATTCTCATATATTTCGATTAAAATCCTATTTTTGCTTATTGGAGCATATGTTTATTTTTTATGTATGTCCCGGAAATAATTTTGTTACATTTTACACGTAATTTTGTTACTTTTTACACATATCGGGGAAATAATTTTTTTCTCACCTTTTTCAGATCGATATCCGCTTACTACCGTCGGAAATATATGAATATAAAGTGTCAGTGATGGCTCTTTGTGCTGGTCGTTTACCCTTCCCGAAACTTACGATTCGAAGTTCGATATTTAATTCAACTACATTGGACGAAATTACTTCTCTTTCAATTCCTGATGCCATATTTATATTGGTCAATTGATTTGTTTCGCTTTTCTTTCTAAAATAATTTCAAGAAATTTGTAGTAATCAGTGTCTAGACATATTCGCTTTTAAGAGTATTAAACTTTTGTCGAAAGCATTATCTTTTCTTTTCAAAGCTTTTATGAGTTAAAAAAAAATTTATTTTCTGAAAAATACTTCTTCCGCTGCAAAAAAATGTCGTAGTTATTTGTTAAAGATCGGAAAGAGCTATTGCTCTATTTGAGTTATGAGGGAGGTGCATTTTGTTTTATTCTTGGTTTATAATTAGTAGCAGAATTTTTGTCCGTATATCGGTTGCCAAAATAGCGTCCGATTGTGAAACAAATGAATAATGAAGGGATGAATTGGGTGATGATATTTGCATAGCTGTATGGTTGTAATGAATGAGAATGTTGCTCTTTTCAGCCTCTAGCAAAGATGTGAAATGTGACAATTAGTTTGGTTCGGATTGATGCTACTGCAACTGCTGCTGATGATGATGAGATAATGGTGATATATCTTTGGCTTTGTTACTGGTGTTTCTTGGTAGGGCTCACTTGGTCCAAGATAGAGGGAATGATAGTCGATAAAGAAGATCAGAGTCGTTTTTTTTGACTGTTCTAGTATTGCATATTAATAGTAATGTTTACTTCTTATTAAGAATATTCAAACCATAAAGTTTCGCGGATATGACTGACAATATTCTCGAGATTAGTGAATAGAAAATTCACATGCTTCAACAGTACTCCCTAATCTTACACGAATATTTGTTGACTAACTTTTTTCCGTTCGATTCTTGACAATTTTAAATTAGCTGTAGTGGACTGGAATTCTTGGCGGGATTATTGACTCAATAAATCTATCGGCTCTCCGGAAACTTCGGCTGTAGTTTAATTACATTCAGTGTGTATGCTCAAAGCGGTTTACATTTTTCTACTTCATTACTATTATTATTGTTGTGAAACCAATTTCCATCACAATCATTTGTTGACTTTTTAGGTGTGTTAGATAGATTTATGAGTGCAAATGTGATATCATGATAATATGCAGCCTATTGTTGATTTAATAAATTATTGGAAAGAGTGAAGTGAGAACCAAACGTGGAGCACAGTCGGATTGGAAAGGCGGAGTTGCCGAACTGACCGAACAACATCGAAGGAAGAAGGAAGGCAGAGGGAGCAAGAGCAACACCCTTTGAGCCACGCCACACCAACACCCCCACCAGCATCACCAGTATCACCACCACCACCACCAGTATCAGCATCGCCACCATCAGCACTATCATTATCTTCAACAAATCATTCACACATATAGTAGGCAATACGTTGGTAGGGTTTCGGTGCTGGTGGTTCGGCCGAATACCTGATAATACGTACTACCAGTTGCCGGGTGTCGACCCGTTCAGGCATTCCAGCAGTTACGGGAGGGGCAATTCGAAGAATGACGTTGCTTGCTGCATCGATACACTCGATATTCCTAGCACTGAGCTTCTGTAGCCCATCGACACATGGAACTACCGCTTGGCATTATCATAGCAATCACAGTTGTCACGGTTGTTCAGAGGCGAGGGATGAATTGGCTAAGATACGCTTGGAAATAATTAAACGTGAAATTCTGGAAAAGCTCGGTTTGGATGCACCACCACAAGTACGACCACAGGATGGTTTCCCAACAATTCCACAGGTTGCCAAGTATTTGAAGTACCAGTTGCGACATGACTCAGCAACCTCTCCTGTGCATACATCATTTCTGGCCGACGAATTGATGATACCTGAGCGCAAAGCAGAGCGAACGATCATATTGGCCGAACGGACACCAGCACGTTTCAACTTAAACCCGAATCAAGTTCTTGCACACTTTAAGTTTTCCGATGAGCTGATGTCGAAGCTGTTGCTATCTGCTGTACTCAACATATATCTTCGGAAACCAACGAAGCTTCATCCCGACTCGCGTATTGCTGCAGTTCAAGTGCTGGTCAAGGAAGTCGTCAAGAATAACTCGGTATTATTACATTTTTTATCTTTCTCTTTTACCTTCTTTCCCTTGAAGTCCAACACCTTCTCTAATTTCCTTTTACCACCTTTCAATTCGGCTTTTTTATCCTTGCACCTTTACTTGATAACAGGTATACTTCCTGTATACTACAACTCAACTCAATAAATAAGGAAATGTCGGCGGAATTGCTTAATGTGCCAATATCCTTTGCACATTCTGAAGGTTCCAGGGTGTTGGGATGACTTGTCTTCTGCAAAAATTTGTAACACATCTCCCTTCCTTCTGATTTCTTTCATTGCGGGTCACTCATTTCATCTCATTTCCTAATTTTGTGGCCTTTCTTTGTTCATAATTTCACATAATTTATCTTCCATTACATGCCATTCCCATCTTTGTGTATTTTTCGATTTTGCTTCACTTAATACGGCTAGTTCTCATTGCAATTTACGTGAAGTTCCGCGGAAAATCCTATTTTTTCACAACATATATTCATTGTCTTTCTATTTATAGTTGGCAATTACAAACCAAATTTTCTTTTTTGAAGGTCATCCAGAAATGCTTTCGCGAGCATTCCTGTTTTCGGGATTGTATTCAGCTGGATTTATACTTCCTAAAAAAGAGTATCTTGTTTCTATTTCTAAGAATTTTAAATATCATCTCAGCTTCTCTGTTTGCTATTTTCACTTCCTGAAAATAGAAGTGTGCCACATGCACCGCATCAGTCCGAAATAAAATACTGAATCATCTGCAAATACCAACTTCAAAAGACATAAATATATAATAGAAACTGAAATTTTTATTGTGTAATAATGAAATACCGTATCTTGTTGTTGTTTATTCACATTTTAAGAGCTCCGAAATAGTTTTCCGGCAGAACAAGAAATAATTTGGGTCCTGACGTACATTTGCTTTCGAGAAACATTTCTGATTTCGAGCAGCAAGTTTGCAAA
>UPTC01000559.1:0-33645 GCA_900537255.1 Acanthocheilonema viteae
AAATGCTAATATATTCCACTTGTACTTTAATAAATACAAATTTCTTTAATAAAAAATAATGACAGTCATTTTATGTATCTTTTTGAAGAAATGTGATAGTATTATTAATTTGATGAATCATCTCCTTTTGATTTTAAACATTTCTAAAAAAAATTTTTCGCGCATTTACACCGATCCTTTTTATCAGATTTAAGGAATGTATAGAGAATGATGTTATCAATCAAAACTATTTCAAATGATATTTTCAACCCAAATTTCAATTAATTCTCTTTCTTCGTTTACTTAATTATAATTCATTTTACACTTCTTAACGTTCCCACAAACATTCCCGCTCAATTTTTTCTTTACAATGAATTAACGAATCCATCATATGCAAAATTACACACAATGTTATAGCACATTTTATGACCTTTCTTTCCTTTCAAAGAAAAAAATGATTGATTTGAAAAAGTTGAATTATTTCCAAAATTCAACAAATTATTTTCATTCTTTCTAACAACAATATATAATGTAACCATTGTAAATGTGTTTTTTTTTTTGTAAATAATAAATAAAAGGAATTGTATTTAATGAAATTTTCGAATGTACCATGTGATATTAAATGATCAAATAAAATTTGTCCTTTTCACCGTTTATTATTGAATTACTCATTTAGCGACTGTTTACCTAATCAATTTCTTTTCATTTACAAAGATTGAAACGTTACTGCAGTTTTACTGCGAATCTTTCATTCATTTCTTAATGAGAAGTTTCTAATTTTTCACAACGATGAATTTTTTTTTTGTTATATATAACAATTTTTATGTGGACAATATTTTATATTATATATCATATTTTGTATATTTCATATCATGCATTTCTATATTTAATATTAATAATAGTACACATATTTGGTAGTTTTTCATCTTAGTGATTCCAACTGAATGATAATTAATGATTTCTATAACGATTGATAATTAATAATTCTATAACGATTGATAATTAATAATTCTGTAACGATTGATAATTAATGATTTCTATAACGATTGGTATACATATAATGCTTTTTGGCATTATTAAAATTGTAATATAAGAACCAAAATTGGAAATTCAAATATTTAAACTGTTTTTTCACTTCCCATGAAAAAATAATTAAAACAATTTCTGAGATGCAAATTTTTAAAAAAATTTAACAATATGAAAGACAGAAAGAATTAATGAAATGTTATAAATCGGAATTCTTTTTCAAGCGTACTTCCATTTTTTTTTCACCTATAACAAAGAAAAAAATTGTCAAAATTGCACCTTGAAGATGCAATTTTTAGATTTCAACTTTTCCTTTATCATAGCTATATCCTGCCTATAAAAGTTTTAAAATTAAATTTTTATGAAATCATGAACATTTCTGAATTTTATTTGCAAAAAAATGAAAATTTCTAAAGTTGATTTTCATACTGAAAATGGAAAATGTTTGCGAAAAAACTTCGAAGTTTTCTTCTCAATTAATCGTCCGTTTTTCAATATCAATTGCTGTTCACAAAAAATTGCAACAGTCCTTTCTAAAAAATGCAAATTAGAGCTAATGTTTTGAAATTATCTAAATTAATATGGTTTGCGCATTCAAAACTTTTATAATAACATTAGGTATGCTGTAATTCAAGTTTAATACTTTAACCTTTTGCGTAGTAATGAAATAATGTTTTTAAGATGATTAATTTAGAATTCTCATAAACAAATAAGTCGTAAGTTCAAATAAGGGAAAAATGTCGATTATAATTCAGAGAACAATTTTAAGAAATATAAAAATGTGCTGAATGTATGTTTTCATCAATTAATTATATCGCTTTAAATAATGGGATGTTATTCTAATACATATAATTATACCTTAAGAAATTTTTTGCTTATTTGATTTCCGAACGTGAGAAAGTAGCAAACATCAAACGTTTGTTGCATTATTGCTAAATATCGCTTCGAAAATATTGATGTTATGATAAATCAACGATCGATCTTCACAGTTTTGAAGATCGTTCATTCCTCTGTCATAAATAACAGTTTGTTGGCTTTCTGCGTGTTAATCTTCAAAGCTTCAAAAATTTCGACTGTTTGTCAAAATCGATGTATTTCTTATAATAAGCTTTAATATTGAAAATTTCTTGACCGTAAGAAAAATAAATTTTTGAAGAAAAATATATGGAACGTTACGATTGTAGAAAAATCAGTGCATGAACAATTTCGCTATATATATTTCCAAAAACACATTTATTAATTAACTATAAATTCTTCTAGCTAATTAATATTGCATCACTCAATTTACAATTTTTTCTGTTTTCTTGAAAATGATCAACTGTATCAATTTCCTTTAACAATATTTATTAAATTATAAACGAATCATTAAAAGGATTTATTTGAACTGCAAATAAACAAAAAACAACAATGATCTCAACACTTAATACTTCAACAACAACTCTGTGAATCAATTCAAAGATCTTTAATTGTTTATTCTGTTCATCCACCTTGTTCACAACTTGTGTTTCATATAGGCATTTTTTTTGTATTCACTTTCCTGTCCTTGTAAAGTAGATACCAGCCATTTTGTTTTTTCTTTCCGAGCCTTATCACTCTCTAACATTTCCTGCCGTTTTTCTCTGAAAAATTAATTGATGTAAGAAAATTTCTTTTTAACTTCAGATATAAACCAATATCAAATTCAAAACATCAAATATTAAATGCATATTAAAATACGTACCTATTTAAAAACTGATTATCACGACGCAGTTCTCGAACTGTTCCACGTAATTCTTTCCTATACTTTTTAGTGAGTTGTTTGATTTCAACCTTTTTCGACTTCTTTGTGATGGTTTTATTGTGGTGCGCCTTTCCTGCATCATAATTCTCTTCAAAACGTGGTTCCAATAGGTCCAACATCCTGAATTATGACATAATCAATAATTGACGAATAAAGAGATTATTGAACAACAATAAGATGATACAAATGCGAGCAAATTCTCTACGAAGAAATTGACTTTTTCTGTTTCGCCGGACGTTGCAGTTGTTTCAGTAAATTTCTTGAAGACTGAGTGGTGATAAACGATTCCAGTTCAGATAATTGCGTCAGTAACTGAGTCGGATATAGATTACGTGGTAATCGTGACAACAAGCCCGAAAGTGGCCTAAAACTTTCACTCTAATGTAAGGAATTTCCTAATCAATTAATTTAAAGATACTATCTTCCTCTACCTTTGTCAGAAAAAAATATGAAAATTGAAATACCTGAAGATTATGGAGAAGCTGACAATGTTAGAATAAATGAAGCTAAATCGATATAAAACGGTTAAAGCAATACTTAGAATGCACAATCGATTTTTGTTGTTTTCTTCAAAGCTGAAAAAATTATTTATAAAGATTGGAAAAAAATTAAATTCGCAATTCTTGATATTAAAAAGAAATTTACGAATTATCATTTTCATAACTAATTTAGTAGCTTTTTACCGAAGTTCAATGAATTAGAAAGTAAGTTAAAGGAAATGATTTAATAACGTTTCACAAAAGGATTAATGTTTGCCTGCTTGGCATGCAGCGTTAGAAAATGTATTTCATTACGTAATTGAAATTTGATATAATAGAGAATAACAACCACAAGCAATAATAATAAATTACTTTAGGCTACTTATTATTCTTCCGGATTTATCCAATCCTTCTCAGATTTTGACGTAGCTGCTTAAGAACGATACTTTTTGCTCGCTGCAAACCCAACTCTTGTACACATTATTTTCAAAAAAAAAAGCCGACAATTTACCTATCTATGTCATCCCTGAACACTTCTGTTGCATTTAGTTGTGCAGGTATTTCAATCATTGAACACTAGAAATGATTACTTGATTATAGACCCATTCTTAAGCTTTAAAAAGAAAAATTTTTTCAAATGAATTAAAAAAAAATGATTTCATGTATTTGAAAATTTATCGAATAACATAATCAAAACTGATATACGAATAACTAACATCATCAGTAACAAAAAGCATCCTACGATGTGGCAATGATATGGGAAAGGTTGCCGCTGGACAACGTTCATCATCCTTGTTTTCAACTGCTATCAAAAAAACTCCACGAAGAAAAGCGATAACCTCGGGCAGATATCTATAAAATCCATTATATTTACTGTTCTATTTCCAAAAATTAAGAATAATTTCAATACTCTGATTTAAAATTTACCGAAAATATGCACTGTTTACCTCAATTCAACCGTCATTTTAAAAATTTTATCAGTAATTCCAGAATTAACATGTAGCACAAACTGTACCTCTTACTTTCTTCGACAAATGAACCTAATATTCTGACCATTAATAGCATGCGTGCAATGTCTTTTATACTGCATATCCTTGCAACTGAAATAAGACGGCAAGCAAATGCAAGTGATGGACTGACAACAGGATGAAACATGTCACGCATTGGGTACAAAGTTGAAGCCAATTTCAGAAATGCAATAAAGCGAAATGTAAACATCGCGCGTGGCGCACGCATATGTAGTGCATATTGCTGACGTAAGAGAGCACGCATGCAACGTACACCATGCTCGACATTAAACTGAAACATAGTGAAATGATTGAAAAGTACAACTTCAATACTGAAAGTAAATTTAACAAAATCGATTGAAAAAAGTGAACTTAAAAACTAGCCTTCATCAGAAAATATAATCCTCGTGCTATATAACCAAAGAGAGCTGTTTTTTCCATGTGTTCCTTGGATAAGTCATCGTAATATCTAAAAAATAGTTGGAGTGAGAAATTTTTCTAAGCGAATTTTCAACAAATTTCTTCAACATTCACTAACCAAAAGTAATTCTCTTATTTTAAAGGTATGTTTTACTTGCATCACGACAGCTGCTTTATCGAAGGAAAACTAAAAGTGATAATTGAAATACCTGAGAAGAAATATAAACAGTTGGCCAAGTCGGGATTTATTCCCTTCACGAAGACTTGGATGATAGAGCTTAATTAATCTCTCAATGACTACTTCACAGTTTGCATCATTCTGAGCATCCAGTAACTTTTTCAGATTTTCATATTTCTGAGGCAAATCAATCACAAAAGGTAATTCCCCCTTTTCTGTTCCATTCCAAACTGCAATTAATGTTAACTCAGCAACTTATTTCAGATATGTGTTGTTATAAATTATGAATCAAATTAACACTTTAAAAATTAGTACGTATATATTTTTCATTAGAATTGCAATAAACCTGATTTTTTTTCAAATTTTACAAAGTCTGGAAATCAACCTAAGTCTAATTGGTGATATCTTAACGTTTTTTTTTAATCAATTTATTCTATCAATAGTGCCAAGACAAATCGTAGAATTATGTTTTACAGCAAAATCTCATATCGATCTCATACAAATGGTTACTTTTGATAGAAGGTCTTATTGTACAACTATATCAACGACGATGAAATACTGCACTGAATGCCTTAGATAATTGATTCCAAAAATGAATTGCACAAGATAGTTCCAATCGATCGTTTTGAATCTCAAAATGATAATACAATAACAAACTTTCCATCTCTGCATCTGCACCAATGTTTCTCGTACTGGAATGCGGCAAATCGGTTTGATCAACGTCATTCATCATTGAATCAAAATCTTTTTCTTCGTCTTCATCCATTTCTTCGCTATCCGTTTCAATATCTGATGATTCAATACGTACTACTTTTATTCGTCCCCTTTTAAGCTAAAAGTGCAACAAAATTTTGGAAGTAGAAAACCAAAGAATTACGAACAACATATTTGCATGACTGAACAAATATTTTTTTCTAAGACTACCGGATACAGATTTCGAAAAAGTGGTATATTGGTATAACAACCTCACATTCAATATAAATGTCAAACTTTGCAATCGCACCTTCTCTGCATTCATAAGCACACCTGAGCTGTCGTATTTCACTGTAAAAACTTCGTTTTTGTTACCATCACTTTTTGATTTCTTTTTTGTTTCGTTACCCTAGAAAACTTGTCATAAAATGTATCGCATAACAGCATATTGTCGAAAAAATTCCAATTATTGCTTAAAATATATCAAGCAAACAAGTTTCGAAAGTAACGTAAAACCTGATCCATTCGGGAAAGACGAGCTTTTTCTTGCCTTATTAGCTTCTCGCGCTCTTCATGTGCTTTCTCTTCTTCTGTTTTATGTCGTTCACTTGCTTCTCCTCTTTTCCCACTATCCATTTGAAGTTCGTAGAACTGAAAAATTAACTAACATGATGAAACTAAATTTTCTAGCGAAAAATACTGAACCTTGCAAATACTGTAACAAAATTACGCCCAACAAAAAGAATAAAATGACTGAAACACAAAAGAAAAGTAAGTAAATTCCAAATCTGGAATATAAACTTACCAAATAATCGTAATCGTCTTTTTCAGTTCGATTTATATTTAATTTATCTTTCACAGGCCTCACAAAGCTGGCCATTGCATTAGTTTGTTGCATTTTATTCCACTTTTCATCCAACCTTTCTGTTGCATTTTCACGCTCATCACGAGCTAACTTCTTATCGTAACGTTGTTGCTTTGTTCTTGCTATCAGTTCAGCGATAAAATCTTGCCTATACACATAGCATACAGATTTCAAAACATTTATCACTCTTAATAAACAAAAAATATCGTCGTAAAGAAGAGTTTTAAGAAAAAAAAATATTTTACTACATAATCCTGAAAGAATGTAAAATAAATGCTAGCAAAAATAAGGGACAGAATATCCTCATTCTCCCTAATATCAAACTTTTTCCTTAAAGGACAGAGATAAATGTTGTAGAATGGATTCAACTGAATGTTAGGTTTTCATGTACAAATTAAAAAAGGTGGAACTCTAAATTGTCAATATTTTTAGATTTCCTAGATACATCTCAAATTATAATAACCTTCTGATGGCTGTATTTTCTGTTGATGCTGAAATTCCACCACCAAAATGAACTGCAGCCACAATATCTGCATCTATATTTCCTTCTCCTCTTACCTCGTCATCATCATCCTCATCGCTTAACATCGTACGATCATACTTCTCCACTTCAGTTAATTCTCGTCCCTTATGAGTCAGTTTTATGTCTGAAAAATTACGATTTGTAGCATGTGCTGGAAAAAGCGGCAATAAACAAATAATATTAACAGCCTTCAAAAAGAAGTGTGAACTCACTTGCTTATATTCAGCACATCAAATAAACCCACGAAACAATGAAACAAGTGAATCACAATCTTTCCTTATACAGTATTTTTATTAATAAAAAAATATTTCATATGCAAAGTTGATGCCTAAAATTTGGAAAAGTTCCATTAAAAGAAATTTACCCTCATCATTTACCAGTTCCGAATTGGTTGTTTTGAAAATTTTTAAATGCTCTTCAGTAAATCGTTTCGACATACATTCTTCATCATCCATCATGCTGTTACCTTCGCCGATACGCTGATCAATAATCTAAAAATGAAACTTCTATCACGTCTTGCTCTTCCCTAATGCTAGAACGCAATATTCAAAAAACAAGAAAAAAAAGATTTTTCTTATACTTTTCAATAAGCTACTAAATGAAGAAAAAACCTTATCTTATTACGTTTTCCACGTTCTTTCCATTCTATTGCCAATGTCTTCGCCCTGTTTTCAAAGGCCTTTTTTTTCGACAATCCCGGTGCTCCACATGGAGCTGATACCGCTTTTGTTCCGAGTATCTACAATGAAATTTGGTGAAATCCTCGGAATGAAATTTTGAATATGAAATAAATCCACCTAGAAAGAAATTCTCACCTTCCACCAACAATCAAATCTAAAATCCTTGAAATTAACAAATATACCTTGTGCTTTGCACGATTGTATTTCAGCTCAAATGGATTTAATCTTATTGGTTGATCTGTCGATTTTTTTACTTTTCCATTATTCCTTCTTTTCACCATGCTAAAAACTCCTTCATAAAAAAAACCTATGAGAAGGAATATAACCCCACATAGTGGTTCAATGCTCATATGAAAGCTTATGAACCAAATTGCCACATGCTCTCCTTTAACATACGTTTAATAAGCTGGCGATGTGTAGCATATATAAATTTGCGGACGAGTAAATAAATTACATGTGCCTTTATAGGTAAAAGCAAATTTAATACAACATTTATTCTTTAAGCAAATAATTTATTTAACACCAGATTTACAGCCGGGACATATTTGCAATGATTCATGCAATAAAACATCACAATCTATACAAAAAGTCGATTTGCAGTTCTTACAAACGAAACTTTTATCATCAAGTTGTCTGATACAAGCAAAACAGGTCCTGAAAAAAAGCAGATAAGAATATAGGCACTTGAAGTAAGCATGTAGTGACGGCTTTATTCAAAAGCATTACTCTAAGAGTTTCAGTCTGTTGGAAACATTAGTACTGTTGGAATGTGAATTCACGCTGGTACTAAGTTCTTATGATTTTGACTTAAGTTTATTTAAAGAGAATACCCTTCCGTTGTATTGATTTCTTCAAAAGCTGGTAATGGCAATAAATTATGCAAAGAACGCGCAAGCTGAGGTGCTGAGATTAAAGTTAATTTGCAGATTCGACATTCAACTGGTAAACTGCAATAACGTGCTCCGCACTGTGGACAGAAAAAACCTCTTCCACCCGGTGACCGAATCTCTGATTGATGACTAAAATTAAGTTTTATTTTGAAAATAAACACTCTTACTAATGAAAACTATTGATAACAAACTTACCATAAACAAAATGAAGGAGAATCTATGCTTTCATGGGCTGGAAAGCCCATTCGAACAACACTGCTCTCGGCATTTCGATTAGATATGGGAGGATTCGTATGCTCATTCAAAACTACTTCGAAATGGGTGTTATTCAGCACTACGTTATAACGCCCTTAAATTAAGCAAAATGTTAAACTATTTCGTTAAAAGAAAATCAAGAAGAGGATCTTTAAGGAACTATCTCTTAAGATGAAAAATATTTACCTGATGTAATAGAACAAAGTTTTTTAAAAACGAAAACTTCCGCACTCAGTGAGATCACCGAACAACGTATGTGATATCTTTTCAGTAACTGAAATAAACATTTAAAATAATCTGTAATATGAAAGCAATCTAATATAATAAGAAAAAAAAACCTTATTTAAGTCTGATTTGGCAAAACAAAGAAAAGAGAAAAAATCGAGAGAGCAAACCTCAAATGTGCCAAAAATACTTGAAGGATCACATGTTGAAAGACTTGCTACGATCAATATTACTTCTCGACTAGCATGACCCGGATAACTACTGAAATATAGGAATTTCTGCACTCTGCTCACATAACACGCATCAAACTCCTGACCTGCTAACCAGTTATCAAGCCCGGTAATTCGTTAAACTTGGAAGTGCACTTGCATCTTTCTCATTCATCCGATACTTAACTGTATCATACCTTAAAATTAGTATATTTCTCACGTATCAATAATAAGATAACAGCATGCTGATTTTGCTAAAACAATGTGTATATATTTTAATCATGCATGTACTTGACGTTACAGTTAAATAAACATGTTGCACGCAAACTTGCATGGATACTCTAATCATATACTAATGAATGCATTTGAAATTTCAATACTCCCCAAAAAGTTTTGGAAAAAGACAAAATCATACTGCAGACTTCTAATGGTGGCCATCAAACCGTTATGCAAAGAAAACTCCCCATGGCACAAGGCTTCCGTTATCGTCGATAAGGATTCCTTCACTAAACGAACATTACCTGGAACAAACCCTCTAATTAACTACTTAATCAACTTGTGGTAAAATTTAATTTATTGAAAAGTTATGAATTTTTAACTCTGTTTTTACGTATACGACAACATTATGAAGCATTATGTGTGTATAATGCTTCATAATGGTGTCGTATACGTAATAATACAACGTCAAAAGTATATAAAAGATTTCCGCCTGTGATTACACTATAAATTAACTTCTTTTCGTGTATACATGATGAACTGATAAAACAATCTATATGAATTAAAACAATTAACTAAACCGGTAAGAGGAATCAGGCGTTCGGCTCTTTTATCTTTGCAAACTACAACACCCACTTGTGAAATAGGGTTCTGCTCTGAAAACTTGTCGAGAAATTGATTTAAAGCCTGAAAATCAAATTACAACCTGGATGATTGTCACATCATTGTTTCATAAACACAAAATTCTGTGATATAAAGTAAAGTGACAGATCAACTCAATCAAAATGAGAGATTTTATCGAAATGGACATATACCATGCGACATTACAAATAATGGAAAAAATTCCTAGAGTAATCAGCATTCTTCCATTCCAATACAATGCGGAATATATTTATTTCGATACTTGTCCATATGATTTGATGTGTAAGACTATGTGCGGATTTTTGTCATATTTCGCTTATTATTCCCAATAAGTTTTAATTTAGAGCTGATCAAAAAAAAAATCGTGTTATTATAAAGAATACCTTAATCGTAACAACAAGACGTGATGGTTGTATTGATTTATCAGCCATTGAAAAAGAGCAATCGATGATTAGATACACATAACGCATCTATGAGATAATCTATTTTATTAAAATTTCGAATATCCATAAATCTCAGAATTTAAAATGAAAGGACATAACAGAAATAAATTTGCTTACAATCCCCAACCGAACTTTAGCCGGCCGACTATTAAAGCGTTTTTTCCGTTTCGTATCAAGTATCAGTTTAGCCACCGATTTCTCAATTGAACCACTTTCATCTTCATGTAGTACATCTCGGATATTCAATCCTAAAATTTACAAACATTAAAATATCGATCAGTCTCATCAACCCTGATATTCGGAACCGTAAACTATCAAATCTTTTTCCTTCTGAAAAAAAAAACTGCCAGAAAGAATCACAAATAGATTCATGTTAAATTAATTCAATGTAACAAAATATGATCATACCATCTGCATAATCCACTTCCCATGTATAACCTTTCGGTTCATCATCATCGTTCATTGTAAATTGTATTCTTAATTATTTAAAATATAATCCTGAAAATTAGCTGGCTTTCAGAGATTTCTTGCAAACTGTGGAAGTGAAATAAGTAAACAGATAAATGTTTAAAATAATCACTGTCCGTTTCTAATTTTGCATTAGAGTTGTTGTGAGAAGTACCACACCTCATGTAAAGATCGCGACGCGTTAATCAATAAATGTTTAAAACAGTCGTCGAATTCACTTATGGTCGGAAAAACCTTACGCGATGTGATGCATAACGGAATGAGAAATGCGAACTACCTACACACGTCCAGATGCTTTCAAAACCAATTTAAAAATAAAAGTCAACTGTGAAATCTGTTAAATCTTAGCAATCCTCGTCGCTCAAGTTATATTTATTGTATGGCTTAATTATGCATTAAGAGTTGCTATGAGAAGTACCAAACTTCATGTGACCATCGCGACGCATTAATCTCGAAATGTACGGGACGGTTTTTTCAGAAAAAAGATATTTACCCCATGTTAGTAACAATCATTTCCGTTATAGTTCGTAGTGCTCTCATATCCCTGTTAGAAAAGATAGTCACCATCCGCAATGCCTAAGATAGGCCATATGATGTTTAGGAAATCAAATAGACATAAATTGTCATTTTGTATTACAAGTCATTAATGAACTAAGTTCAGAAATGGATTTCTATAAATTTCTAAGAATGAATTTAGAAAATTTCATTGAAGGTAAATCTGCTGGACAGAGAACTTAGTACTTCTATGTAATTTTTATCAATTATTGTACATATTTTATCAATTATTGTACACAGACATTTTATTGAGCTTGCATTATACATTTCACAAAGATTGAAGGGAATATTTTAGAGAGAAATTTGTTTCGCCCTATGTCATTTTTTTTTATTTTCTGAGAAAAATTCCTTTTTCCTAAATTCTACCTGACCACAAATTGAATGTTTCTTCTTTTTGCTGATCTGTTAACACATTTGGCAAGATATCAAATGACAGAGTACATAGAGGGCGTTTTAATTTAAATTCTGTTTAAGAAAAAGAGCTCTAATTTCCCATTATTACAAAAATCTCTTCATAACTCTTTCTCTCTTCCCTTCCATATAAATCCATAAATTAAGAATCATTCATCACTGAGTTCTGCATTCCGGATAATGTTTTATAGGCGTCGATTGTGATGAATCTATTTCTACCTCATATCGGTTCGTTCGCTTCATTTGAGCATTAACGTAATTCATTTGCTTGGAAGATGAATCTTCATTGTTATTCTCTCGAAACCGCGCTTTTTCTGCTACTGAAAAAAACCGGTTTAATTGTTTGATAGAAAATATAAATTCACTTTTTCAAACATTCTATCCAATTACTTCATAGAAAAAAGATAAAGAAAAGTCTAGACTAGACAAGATAATCATCGCATTTTTGGTAGTGCTGTTGCATTCAAATTTTTAATAGATTCCAAGTCATTTTTACAAGTTTGCAAACAATAGCCTCTTTATTTATTACTTCCTTCCTTTTAGATTTTTTTATCTTGTAAATGCAACTTGTGTTGTAGTATTCATTATTTCAAAATATCAGTGTAAAGTCTTAAATGACTTAACTGTTTTCCTGCTTATTTGTTACCCGGCGTAATTCAAGTAATAATCCGCTAATTTTTCCATCTTTCTGAGCAATCTCTCTTTTCATCTCGCGTATCCTATAAGTCACGATCATTGATAATTATACAACACCAAGAATAAATTAAAGTGTGTTATACACCAATCGTAGAGGCATTTACTTGTTATTGAGATCGAAGTAAAGTTGGTATAATAGTTACAGCGACATAATTACATATATTAACGGTAGAGGAATTTCTCAAAATTCGTTTTAAAAAAATTTGCGAAGTCGAAAAATATGAACTTACTCCTTTTCTTTTTTTTCAATCTCATTTTCTAAACGAAGTAAATTTCCCTTATCTTCTATATTTGCTTCCACAGAAATTACCATTGAACGCTTTATTTGTGCAATCTCATCCCGAAGTGCCGCAATAATCGATAGCTGCAAAAAATAGTTTAGTCATAAGTTTGAAAATGAAAAAAATATCGAACTAATCTATTCTCAACTATCCTTTGATTTTTCTTTTCGCTTTATTAGTTTTACCCAAAATAAGAACGGATTATAAAGTGATTATCCAGCGATGAGTAAATATAACAAATTTTACAAATCCGTTTAAAGCTGTCACACAATATCGCAACAGAACGTTATTTTTAAAAACAGGATATGATATATTGATCTTACTCTTATCTCTGATTGTTACAGCTTTTACTCGTAAATAATGTTATGTTTAAGCTTGAAAAGGATGGAATTTTATATGGATAGGAAATTTTTGTTTTTGAATAACTAAATTGTTAATAGAAATAATCATCATTTCACATTTTCATCATTCGTTTTCTGCGTTTTGTATAATTGTTCCCTTAATTCTGCTTCCTTACTGTCGGCATCATCACATTGTTTTTCCAGCCAACTTATATCCCGGTTTCTGCAGAGTAATTTTTCCTTCAAATCCTAAAATTTAAGAAAAATTTTTATCAAACAGGGAGGAACTGAAAAAGAAATTTAAAATTATGACTATTAATTCATGACGAGCAAAAACATAAAAAAAAAAGAGCGAAAAACAATTTCTTACTTCATTTTCTGCTTTCAACTCAACAATCAGAGATTGCAAACCATCTATTTTCTCTTCACTGAAATCAGATTTAAGTTTCGCAACATCATTCATTCAAATACCATTGATAAATTTTGCGAAGAATAAAAAAACTTACAACTTATTTGACAGATTCGACTCTATACACTCAATGTCTTTTTCTTCACTGCAACTTGGCAATTTATCCTCACTCATTTTTTGCCTAGCTAATGAGGAATTTGTTGTAAATTGCTTCTCATCTTCAGTACTGCAGCTTGCTGTAAATGACTGCTGATCTTCAGTATCGATAGCTGTCTTGATGACCGTAGATGTAGTATCGCTCACTCGATTACTACTCTGATTTGATGTTTGAAAATTAGTCGCAATATCTGCTTCATCATCATCGAGCTGAATACAACTCAATTTATAAAGCAATAAATTGCAAACTTGAACTTTGAAGAAGAAATATCAAAAGCTTACTTGCAAAGTCGTAAATGCGACCACCGGCGCCTCATAAAGGGTCATCGTGTTTGGTTCCTCTGACAATTCATCAATAACACTAACTTTTGACTTCTCCGCGACACGATTCTGAAGTTTAAACCAACTAGTTTTCTTGTCTTTTTCAAATAAACGATATAAATTATTACGATGTTTACCTCATACAACTGAAAGTGCGAATCCGAATTGTTATATGGTAGTAGCGTGTCTGTACCTGAACGAGCCCAGTTACCACCCCACGTTTGCCTTCGAGCACGACGATCGCTAAGTTTCTAAAATTGAAATTCGAATTTTCAAGATGCCGAAAATTCTAAATCCAAAGACTTATGTTCAAAACTTGCATGTTGATATTCGAACCCTTTGTAAACAACCCACTTGAGTAGATTGTGGAAGCATTCGACTTGAAAGAATACATTTTCTTAAACGCTCGACTTCCTTGCCTAATTCAATATTTTTGTTAAGCAGTTCACGCTCTACAGTTTCGCTTTTCCGATTGCCCTGAAAAGCTGTCGAAGAATTGTTCATGATGCTATTGAAGTAACCGTAAGGAAGAACAGTCCCTTAAGTTGGTATAACTTCAGGATTAAATTTTGAATCGAAAAAAATCGGCATTCACTGTACAAGAAAAAGTGATATTTCAACCTCTAATTCTGCCTTCAAACGTTCAATGGTTTGAATATATTGCGTTAATATCCCTTCTGCATTCCAATTCTTCCGTGGTTTATTCTTGATCTTCTTTGCGCGTGCAGCAAACTATAAAACAAGTCTTTTTGAAAAACATTTCCAGAAAAATTGTCTAAAATGGAATTTTCATTAATCGTTAAATGTAAACTAACTCTGAGTGTTTGTAATGTTTGCGTAACTTCGGTAGGTGAAGCAGTGCAGATTATTAATGTTCGTGCATTACCACCCAATGAACTTTTTAGTAAACGCGTTAACTTCGAATCGCGAAAATTCACATGACCATTCCTAAACTGATTATGATTGGAAAAAAGATGAATATAAAAAATTTACCCTTCTAAAAATGTATCTGTGATCATATGTTTTTTAATTTTTAAATTCGTACAAGAATTTATGATTTAATAAAAGAAAATGATCCTTTGTGATTTCGTTTGTTGAACAATACCTTCTACTTACCCTTTTTCACTTAATTGATTTATAACTTTTTGTAAAGCCAAGAGACTGGTGTTGATTTTGCCACTTTCTTTTAAACGATCACCGTCTCCTCCCGATTGTTTCGCACTTTCACTACCAGCTAAATCTACCACATTCTGAAATTTGCCAACTCTGGAGCATCTAATTTGTAAAATTTTCAAGTTTTATCACACTATCTGTACTTTAAGCAAATCAATGTGAACTTACCAGAAATGAAACATAGGAAGAAGAATCCGAAGCAACAGTATCGTCATAGCATTCGATTATAAAACGAAGAATGACATGTGATCGTGATGAACGTTCATTAAGAGCAGTTTCACCAATTACACGATTTGCTAAAATAACAGACCTTCAAAATCCTAAATAGTGAAATAATTATTCAAAACTTTATTGCTATATATGACAAATCTTCGTATGAAACACAACTCGAAGATCACTCCTGTTAACAATGACAGAATAGAAATTTGAAATGGTTAAAATTTTAAAAAATGAAGAAATAATACCAAATGCTCGTTGGATTAACATTGTGACACCATGCTTGCAGACAATAACCTCCTCTCGCAAACCATCTACTATTGTTTTCTCTTTGAATTCCTTTACTGGTAAATCAGCGACCGAATCAGATAACAAATCTCGCACTTTTTCATTATAAATTTCAATGCACGATATGCGTAACATATATCGTTTATCGTTTCCCTAAATTGCGAATATTCGTTTCCCTATTCTTAAAAAATGTAGATTCAAAAAAAAAAAAAAAAGATTCACCATGATCGAATATCTCCTCACATATTAAAAAAGAAAAAACTGTTTTATTGTTTAAAAGCCTTGCCAAACTAGATCTGTGCGAGACTTGAATTTTTTCACTGAAACTATGCTTTTTTTTTTGAAACAGTGCCTTCGATCCATGATTCTTTTGTTAAATACAATAAATTTTTTCATTTATACTTAGTGCAAAACTTACTTCTAAAATTTTTGCAAAAATTGTGTCGAGCGCCATTTGAACAATGCCTTCTGCATTATCTGTACCAAACATAGTATATGTTTTACCAGACGCAGTTTGTCCATAAGCAAATAAAGTTCCATTATAACCAGCCATAGCCGATTCTACTACATCCTTTGCTGAACTATCATAGACGTCCTGTGTTCGATCTACATCACGGTATACTTGATCTGGAAAGCACGACTAAGAAAATACTTTATTTTTGATTTCTGATCTAGTTTGCGCACAGAAATATCTGAACTGACTTGTTTTTGAACAAATTTTCCTCTGACTGATTAATTTTTATTAAAGAATAGTTTACAAATACGCTCAAGTATATCAGCAATATAACGTGCTCTGTACTAGCCAATTATAATCTAATGTCTAGAATATATCGTATGACCAGAAACTTTTCCATCATAAGAATTCCTTAAATTAAGTTTAAATAAAAACGGTTTACCAAAAATGTAACTTTTCTCGTCTCCATCAATAATAGTGTTACCATCGATAACCCTCCAGTATACTTCAGCTGCTGATTCCCTGTAAGATGAATGGATGTAATGTCGTCGAAGATTGAAATGATACTGGTTATTTTTCCCCGCAAAGAAATAAAGAAATAAATCCTATCTAGAAAAAAATATTTTCATATGGGACTTCTTATCTTCAAAAAATAACCTCAGACAAACAAATATCACTTTACTTAATTTCAGCACAAGGATACTTAGGAATATTCAAAGAAATTTTCAATCATAACTGAGCTATTGAATGACAGTAAAATTTATAAATAAATAATGAAAAACCTTGCAAGAGGAGGTCGCATTCTGACAACCACTTTAATGCTATCTTCCACGACATCAGTTTCCATAATCTTATCTCTCTTTAAAAGTATAATTGATGAATACAGATGACTGCTCCAAACGCATTATCGGTTTAAAAAAATTTATAAAAATTCGTAAAATGCCAGTCAAAAGTTAGCATTTGGATGATCCATGAAATCTATAGAACAACAATTAAAATTGGTTCTCGAGAAAGAATCATATCCCAGAAATATGAATCGAATAGTGAGCTATCCGAGTATCACAATTCCTCAAATAAAAAAAAGCCTACTCTTGAGAAGTCTCAAATACCAGTACCAACCAAAAGACCGAATTCTACAAAGCACAATAATTCAATAACTCATTTTTCCTTAATTTAAATTAAATTATTCTAACAGTCTAACAGCAGGAAAAAGACCTCGTCCATTAGCAGCTCCCTCTCTGCTTTCCTTAAATAAAAATTAATCGACTGCATTATGCTCAAACTGGTAGTATAAATGAAAAATGAGAAACTGATAAAATAAAAGCTCTCAAATAATCCAAAAATACATCATTTAAAGTTTCTGAATAACTTTTATTATCACAGTAAGTCTTCAATACCCCGGTATTTCCCAGAAAATCTCTCCCAGCATCCCAACCTCTCTCAGACCACTTTCCCCAATAATAAGCGCAACAAATTTGGATTAAGTTCCCGCATTTTCGACTGTTGCAGCCATATTGTTAATTATTACCTCTCATTATGTTATTAATTTTTGTTATTAATATTTACTGCTAATTATCGCAATAATTACTGTCACTTCTATTAGTAATCATTATTATTACAAAACGTGTCAACATTATTATCACTATTATTGTTTATTTTTGATGAACTTATTAATTGTTATATTAATATTATTGCTGATGTAACAAACTTTTTCAAATTTATTTGATTTAAAAAAATTCTTTTTTTAATTTACTGGAAAAAAGGATGACAATATCAAACAACTTTGGGCAAAATTTTATTCCATAAATACATGAAAATAATTTACGCCCGTTTTAGCAAAATATTAGTCTGTTATTTTTGACAAATGAAGTGAAAAAATTTTCAAAAAAACGTTAACACATAATCGAATTTAATTTTCCATATAAATCAATTTTTAGCATAAAAGTTCGATAGGAAAGAAAAGCAATTCTAAATTTTTAATTGTCCATCAAAAACAATCCAAACAAATGTCATTTGCTAATCAGTTCTATCGTATCATAGCAACAATCACATTTAATTAGGGTTGACCTGGATGAACACCTGTCAATATGTTCACGTGTTGGATAATAATTGGTAGTCATAGATTTTCGATATTCAGGAATATTAATTCTTTTGACATGACACGGTTCACCTCGATCAACGGTACACATTTTAATTGGATATGATTCTGATGCTTTGAGAATTTTCTTTTTCTGAAAGAAATTATTTGATATTTCTTAGCAATTTCAAACAACAAGATGAAATCCTGTTGTTTGAAATTAATCAATAAATTCTTCTGTTCTTAAATGATTCAAAAATTATTCATAAAAGGTTAAATTATTATTAAATGTTTTATAAATAATTTTCGTAAAATTGAAAATGATGAATAAATTTTAGTGGGAAAAAAAATTTTTTCCTGATTTGAAGAATCTCATTTCATACCTTATAATTCCATCTCTTCAACATTATAAAAGAACAAAATTCATAAGTATATGATTTCATAAAATTACCATTTACATATAATTTCAAAAATATTAACAATGAATCAATAGTACAGTGAATAATTAATTGAACAATTCAAATAGTTTAAATCCTGTTGTTTGAAATTAATCAAGAAATTATATATACCTGTACAGGTGCAATGTTCGATCGTATGAATCGTCGTGGATAACATTTCTGTATACGTGTGTAAATAACTCTTTGTTGAGGTGTCATATCAGTGATATTTTTCATGATAGCAAAATGTAAACCATGTGATATGCGATACACGACATATTCCCAGTTCATATGCCATCGTTCAGCCATTTCCATTTCCATCGGTGGAAGGATCAATTCTGAGGATAATCGAGTTACTGTACGACGCTTTATCTAAATGAAAAAAAAAAGAAAAAAAGACGAATGAAAATATTTGAATAAAATAAATCCATTAAAAATTTTTGTATATACTGACTATATTACAAGAAAAAAATGACAGTGATACTGTGATCTACTGATTAGAGCAGTTAATGATATATTATTTATTGATTCCGAAAATTTGTTTTTTTTGAGGTAATGATTGAATAAATAGGACGTTTCATATCTTTTTGCATTTAAATGTAACAAAATGACTAATAATTATTTTAGAAATATTTTGCATATTTTCATATATTTTTGAATTCATGCAAATTCAAATTTATTCGAATTGAAATTAGTAAATTCGCAATAGATATGAAATATATCTAAAATGTGTACTTCTGGAAATGCAAAACGGATTAGAATTATTAAATAGCGAGACTGTAGAAGTTTGGAAATCTCGCAGATGGCAAAGATTCTCGTAATAACTATCAGATTAATAATTCTGACCTAATACCGTCTAATAATTAGGCAGCCATTTAATGAATTTAAGACGAGCACCTCGACAATTTACCTGTACTTCTTTACTCGATGAAATGACATGCCAATAGATCATATATATTGGTGAGGAGCGAAGCTGAATACACGTTGAACGACCACTTATTGACGCAAAAGCATATCGTACAGGCCATTCATCTGTTTCTAAGGATGGTACCAAACGAAACATTGATTGTGCTACCTAAGATAATGACAGTATGATAAAAGCAATTATGTTAAAGTAAGAAATGAGCTGATATTAAATGAAGAAAAAAGATTAATTGATTGACTTGCCATAGTTTGAAATTCACGAAAAATTTTGTAGACTTCAGACGTTCGCTTTAATGTATCTACTTGAATAAAATTTGTTCGTTGCAATGCTGAGCATCGAAGTAAAATGGGTTCACGTTTTTCCACGTCTAATTCTTGTAATCGTTGCAACGGTCTTTCTTAAATGAATGAAAATTTGATGTTGAAGTGATGCTTCGGTAAATTTTTCACTCTCTCTTTTCTTTTTTAACACATCATAACTTTATCAATCATTTTTCTTGCCATGCTTGGAACAATTATTTATGGCTTACCTTTTTAATATTAACAAAAATTTATTTAAAAGAATTTTGCATTAATACATAAAATGTACCAACGAAAATAGTAGAAGCGGAATGAGCTAAATATTTCGGTTTTGGATCACAATATGCTCTCTCACGCAACCGCTGTGCGGGCATTTTTGAAATTGAAATTGATTAAAATTGAAATTGTTACATTTATCTATATGCTAATGGAACTGCAAATGCTGAATTTATGAATTTAAAACTTGAAAACGAATATTTGAAATGAAAATGCAATATATGTTAGAGTCTTTTGGTGGAAGAAAGAAAGGAAATTAGAGGATATTAGAAACGATTGATATCGTTAGCATTTGCTATTTTTATTCGAAAAAACTTAAATTAGAGGCGCATTGCACACCTCAAATCCCTCACTAATATGCTATCTTCACCTCTGATTCACAATACTTAATAATATTGCATTTAGTATGAAATATTTAAATAAATCTTTGACTTCGATTTCATAGCTATGTGCAACCGTCGCAATACAATGCCATCCATATGCATCATTTACCTGCAATAGTTTTCCGCTGCAAAAACTATCACTTGTGGAAAGTTTTGTGGTTTATCAAGAACATCTTCAAAATTCCATAAAGTAACTATAACATAATCATTACTAAGTCTTTAAAAGCTAGAATACGATTCAAAATTGGAAAATTCGAATACCAAAAAAGCGTTGCTTTTATTCCTCCAAATAAACTATATTTTTAATTCGAATAATACACAGTATCTCCCAGTCCAATTCATAAAGTCTCTAAAATTCTAAATGAAATAAGTGATTTTTATCATATATATTCCATTTTTTTTATATTAAACATAATTCTGAAAAGTCGAAGGAAGAGATGTATGAAACAAAAGACATACATAATATATCATAACAGACAATAAAGAATCACTACAACGGATGATTATAAGAAAGACAAAAAAATAAAAGCATATGAAACATGCAAATATTAAATACCTGAAAACAGATATACCTACAAATACATCAAAAATAATGTCCAAGAATGCTTCATTTAACTAAAATATCATCAAACGTGATGAAAAATACAAAACATTACACAATTATGATAAAATACGAGCATACTGTACATGCAAGCCGTAATAAAACAAATGCGTAAAAAAGTACATAAAAACTTGAAATATATGAAAATAGAAATTTCTTATATAAAAATATTATTAAGAAATTTTCGGAAGTCTTAGAAAAATTAATAAATTTGAGCCTTAAAGACAGTAAAGTGATCAGTACAAAATAGAAACAGTTGAATCCTTTGGAAATGAAAACATGAAATATACAAAAATAGAAATTTCTCATATGAAATCATCATAAAATCGTCTTTTATGAATTCAAATTTCAATCTTAAATTTCTAACACTAATTTGCACAACCCAGCTTTTAGCAAAATCATAAAATTCATACAAATTATTAAGTCATTATTAGAATAATTAATTTACATATTATCCTTGCGTCGCATTTCTCTTAATATACATACATTTGTCTCCTGACATTTCCTTAAATTGAAATCGGTTATTCCTAGAGTTAATGGCTGCTGCTTCTGAAAATAATCTAATCCTCGACCAATCCGATAGGTCCAACCATTGTCAAATCTGTAAAGAAAAGTGATTCCAATTCAAAATAGATTAGTTTTGGAAGATAATATAAAAAATTCGATAGACGGACATATTCATAACATAACATAGAAATGAGACAAGCTTTGCAGTTAATGAAACAAATTCTGAAAACATGAGTTTTACTGCCTCAAACAGGATGAAAGCTATGACCTAATTTCTCGATCATGCATGGTACCGCTGCACTTCACTTTCAAAACAATATCTCGTAACATAAGATCAATCCTCAGCTGTTCCAATTGCAACCACAGCTCATGCAAAGTGGTCTGTTCCGCTTGTGTACAAAGCACAATTTCACAAAGATTTGGTGCTCTCGATACCAGCAGCTCGCAGAATGCAACTAAATTTATAATCTGAAATGAATTTTAATAATTTAATAATTTTTCTTTCCAATAATAGTGCCAAACTATCGCTTAATAAAGGATATGCTGTGAGATCCTACCAAGTTTAATCTCACAATTTTGTTTATTTCCAATGAAAAGGTACATTTGTCTGTTAGCAGCCATAAGGATGTGTAAAGCATGCATAAAAAAGTTGTTTTAAGATACATCAGAAGTCAAGCTAAGTATATAGTTTAGTTTGCATGAACAATGTGCAGATTGAAACAATTTTAAAGAACAAACTTCAAGTTAAAATCTCGAATATGATTTTGGAACTTTTGATACCATACAATCATAATAACCTGTGATTTATTTCGCAAATATGGTTCATCGATGATAACTGACTTTAACTGTTCATCTATACCATCACCAAAGATTGTATCATAACCAAAACCAATAGTACCATCTTCGATCCGAAACTCCTTCACTAATTTTAAATTAAATTGTTTTCGATCTAACAAATTATCTGATGCTTCTGCTTTGGCGAATACAGCACCCAAATTAAAACTACCTGAAAAAAAGTATTGGATACGATGTGATTTCACAATACTTCTATGCTACAAATTAGAATAAGAGCATTGGATACAAGAAATGAACAAACAACCTATTTAGTTATAATAACAATAAACATACGGTTGCAATAAAACATATATAATGGTTATGAAAACATACGATTACAAATATTTACAAAACAAACAGGCATCTTCAACTCAGAAATTTGTTAGATATAAAACTATAATGTGCACATGCCATGATTTGAAACATGAAATTTATGGATTAAGCGAGGAAAAAAACATCATACCGATAGTATGTCGTTTTTTTGTCGTGTTATTTTCTGCTTGGGCATTGCTTTCACATGATGCTTCAGATGTACATTCAGATATTTGTTCAACATCTTCAAAAAGAAAATTTTCAAGTGAAAAATGGATAAAGGAAATTACTTCAATAGCATTCATATCTTAGTTTTTGATGTCAAAGATAAGATTATAACTAATGATATGACAATAATAATTAATGATGGTAAAGGAGATGTTGTTAATGATGATGATAATTGAAAAATACATGTCACTAAAGTTTTAGTGTTGTTCAAAAGTTTTTCGTAGGTGAATATTTGTACCATCAAAAATACTACTTTATTCATTCACTTCACTAATCATTTAAATTCTTTAAAATAATCTATTTGACAAAATTAGGCGTAAATTAATTAATTTCGCATAAATATGTCGTATGTCTAATAAAATGAAATTCATTCTGTAGAATTCCCTCATTTGCTGTTGCAACACAGCTTGTAAATTAAAATTACCCAAACAGCCAAACTGTAATACTGTACCAATGAGACATGATTGTTCTTACAGTATTCCCTGAAAAGATAGAAATTACGATAACTCACCATTAATAGAAGTTATATATTGCGATTCGTTGTTGATACTATCAGTTGTTGTTGATTTATCCTTTCTATAATCCATGAAAACCCTCCAGAAGGGTAATCCACCACCGCGATTCCTGTCGTTTATGATGTTGCAGTTTTGGAACAAATAATGCGTCTCCATGAGTTTAATTATTAGCTGCAAAATTGTCAAATACAGAAATGAATTATTCAATAAAAGTTGGAAAATATTTAAAATCTAATTTTGGCTTTATTCACGGCTTTTATCCTCTGTTTAACACTGCTGCATAAACCTTTCCCTTCTAATTTATCATAAATATACTGTACGTCTATGTCGAAGTGAGAAGAAGGAGAGGGAAATAACTAAAAGAATATTAAACGAGATAGACAAAATTTTGCATAAATTTCAAAGAATTCTGAAATTTCAATGGAAATAGGCTCCAACTTAAAAAGTATTTTCACCACATCCGATAGCAAATCTCACGATTGAGTAAGAATGCCTTTTGACCCAGCAATAGATTACTCCTAACATCTTTTCTAAATTATTTCCAGTAAATTAGTGTATTCTCTTGCTCTCTGACCGTATTATTCTCTTCCGTCTCTCCCGTCAGCAACGTATTTTCTCGCATTTCTAATAGGGGGTCTCTGTTTTTTTCTATCACCACATTCTCTTCTTGACATCAATCTTTGTTTCTCCTCACTGCCACACTCCTTCACACTACCCTCATCTTCATCCTACGTCTTTCTCTATATTCATCCTGCGTCTTTCTCTCTCTAACAATGTACACCCTCCATTTCAAAAATTTTTTCGGGACCTGCGTCCCGAAATACCAGCTAAAACGGCCCGGAAGGATTTTTTTTTTTTTTGTTTAGTGTTTTCACTTTTTGCTATCGGATCACTTCGTGATGTCTGCCATTGTATATCATTTGACCCGTTGATCGATTGACCGGATCTCAATGTTTAATTTTAGGATTTTCGTCAGTTCATCACGAAAAAAAAAGAAATGGAATCACAATTGGAAAAACTGGCAGATGAAATGTGGGATTTGGTTATTTTTAGGATTTATTATCATTTTATCAATGTTTATATGTGAATATGCATGTGTTGGGAAGATATGTTCTTCCTTAAGTGATAGACTGTAGAAGCAATAGTTGAATCATAAGGAGACGAACAGAAGTAATGAATTATTACAAAGATTCTCTACACTAAGTAATACTACGAGATTTCCTGGGTCATATCATGCAGTAATAGTACAAGTAATATCATTACCCAGGAAAGCTCGCAGTATTACTGCGCATCTCTTAGTATAGAGAATCATGATCATTTTTTATGGAGTTTTTATTAACTCTGTGAATGCTTAGAAGAAGTGCTCAATAATTTAACAAATGGGATTGAAGTATCGCCTGAAATTTCGCGCTTCGTGTAAACAAGTTAGCAGATGAAGTTTACCCTCTCCTTATTCTCAAAAAAATATTTTTTCAGTCTAGGAAGTTTTCGAATTTTATGAGAAGTTTTATGTGATAGAATGAACTTTATGTAAAATAAAGAACTGCTCGAAGTGAAATGAGCAATTAATGTCCTCTGATTTCAGGGTGTCCAGAGAGCAGGTGAAAGGAGTGCTTTGTGCTGACGAATCAGGCTTAAATGTATGTAGTCGTGGAACACTCAGTAATGCAACGGGTGATGCAGTAGTTAATTTATTAAAATTTGCTAGCAGTCTGGAGCCAAATTTACCCACGTCATCCATTGTCATCGAGCTTGCAGGTTTTTCATCCATTTATTTTCTCTATTCTAATGAGATTTGTCAAATTATGGCTATGATGAAAAAATTCATAAGGTATTATCAATCACTGGGCATAATAGTAGTAATTGAGCTATTGAGCTATGTTGTATTGGTATGCATGATTAATAATGGGAATGGAAGCTATTTGAAATTTTTGGATAATACAGTTGAAATTATTAGACATTGAGCAATATTTGGAGCATGATCCTGTTTACCATTATGTAATAAACTACCTCAAAATATTCCTACGTTTGTAATGAAATCATATCTTTATTATATTTATTGATTTAGGCCGTTGATTCAGACAGAAACGACAAAAATCGAAAAAAAAATTACAGGTATCGATGGCAGTGGACTCTTGATAACAAAAGAAGGACCCTTAACAACAGCGGTACATCGTGTTGATAGGAAGAGTCGTGATTTTGATTAGTTTTGTATATCCGAATGTAATTGACAGTGCATCATTTAGCATTAGTCTTTTCAGAGTTACACCCATAGCTTCTTAACTCCTCCATGATGTCACACAAAACGGTCTCGAGAATGGAAGGATGAGCAATGTCTAGCCACAATTCCAGAAAATGCAAAAAATACCATAGGCGACTAAATATGAGTGTTTCGATTCACCCCAAAAATTCAGTCAAATGGTGAGCTAGCACCAAAACAACCTTTTCCGATATATTGAATCTTTTTTCCAAAGCACTATCGGTACTATACGCATATTATATCAGCTTGATCAGTTGGCTTGAATAATCCTTATCATGTTTTTGTTTTCCATTTATTTTAAATCATATATTCTCCGAGATTAGTACATGATGTAAGGCGAATAAACTGAACATCTTATTCCACTTTACTTCTAACACTGCATGCAGTATTATTTGGCAGGAAATTTGACGCTTTTAATTGTTATAACTTCGATCAGTTTTCAAAAAATGATCACTAATCACTGTGTCCTGCTTGGATCTTCGGGCTAAATTGCCTTATCTTTGAAAGCAGTAATGCATTTTTGTCATCGTTGGTAATTTTTCATTTTATTTATAAAATCAAAATCCACATCCAGAACAAATGGAAAAAGATGTGACTTTCTGCCAAAAATTTTCAACAACTGAAAAACAATTGGAGAAAAAAAAAGAACATCATACCAACGAAAATATTACACAAAAAGTAGGAAACACAAATTCAGGCCAAATAAAACAAATCTCGTGAGGAGGAAATATAGTTTCTGCACATTCCGGAAAATGTAACTGCCGCACATACACAAACGGGACAATTTTAATTTATCGTGATCATCACATCAAAACATCCCAAAAATATTTCTAACTTTACATATTTTAGAACAGAAATTATGAAAGGAGGGATTTGTTGACTCGTTGACGGATGGGAAAATAAACTGTAGAATGCGGTTCAGTGATATCCGATGATCACTGCAACAACTCAAGAAGCAATACTTGATTTACCTTTAGGAAAATTATGGAAATCAGGAATGAAACCGTTCCGGAATAGTACTTATGGGACAACAGATTAAAGAAACAGATATGTGTTCAGTGTCACAGCAGGCTATCTGCTCAAATATATAAAACACACAAGCACCATTAATACTGCTATTATTAGCGAGTACAATAATAGTACGACAAATCATAACTAATCTGTAGCTCGTTTGCGTACACTTTCTGTTACAGATGTTTTCTTAGAACTATTTGATAATGAAACTTTTACCCTATCCAACTAATATGAAAATTGACAGAATTAACCTTGAAAAGTTGATCATTTCAAGTTTTAACAACATTCTAACTTATGTTATAATCACTACAGAATAGAATAACAAAGATGATCCAACCGTTGCAAGATGAAATTTAAAAAGAAAAAAACTCGAATATTTTACTTGTCATGGAGATGTTAACGGAAAGCCTAAGACCAGTAGCTTTATGTGAGGAAGATAAAGTCCCAGTGAGGTAATCTGGTGTTTAGTGAAAAGAAAAAAAATCGAAATAGGCAAGTTCCGCATAATGAGTGTTGCTGCATCATAATAAATGCATTAATCAGATCCCTCCCTCCATTCCTACCCCAAAAAAGAAAAAAGATGATGGAAGTTGAGGATCAAAGTGATTATTGATACTGTCAGATTTGGATGATTTCATTAGTTGATATGGTTAGTGAGACTGTTTGATGAAGAATGTCAGATGAAATTTCATTTCCGAATGAACTATCCCTCTCAAGTCTTGGTCATTAATGTTCATCAAATTTAATCTAACAAAGACAAAAAAAACTCAAAAGCTGTGCAGAAATTCTCACCACAACTATCTCACATAAAATTGCTAATTTTCAAAATTTAAACTGCTATCAAAAAAACGGATACAAATTTACCGCCATCTATATTCAAATATATATTTATGAAAAACTCGAGCGCCTATTTGTTTCATTTAATCAAAAATGAAATTTTTTATTTTAAGAAATGAGCAAAAATGACCGAAAATTGAAAAAATGATCGAAGAATATGTGTGAGACGGAAATTTTGTTCGGCAAATAATTCAAAAAGATTTTATAATGAAATAACAAAAATAACAAAAAGAAGGGACATTATTCAAATGTGCAACGCATACTGACCATCGTGCATATGTTGCATTTTTTTTTTTTAAACAATAAACAATTCAAAAACATTTGTTGCATAGATTGTTTGTTATGTGGAAAAGAAAGAAAAAAAAAGTACATTTGAAATGATTTTTCACTCATCCAGTAAACATTTTAGAGCAGCAAAATTTTGTATTATATGTACATCAATCAATATTTAAAACATTTTCAACATTGCACTCTACCTGAAGAAAATCCATCTACTATTTCAGTTATACCTAATTACAACATCAATGGAATTCAAGTTATCATGTTAAAAAATTTGTATATATATATATATAGATAGATAAATCTGATGCTCAAAAATGATTGTTCCATTTAAATTCCTTACACTTTTCTAACTTAAATTTATAACCTTAGGCTTTGTTTATTCCCGTAATTCCATATATCCTTACTGCTAATATATACTGAATTCGAAATAGCTAAATTAATATTTTGAAATTTTTTTTTCTCTTTCCTTTGCAAAAATACGATCTTAAGGCCAACAAAAATGATCAAAATTTGTTCTCTTTTTCAAAGAGTATTTTTCCAAAAACATAAAAAAACAAAATTGCGTACAAAAAGTGAGATGATATTGGTAGTTGCTGATTCTCGACCTCGGATGCAACAATTGAAAAATAGCCATTTACATTGGAACGTTTCTTTATACTCATACCATTTCTTCAACTGGCAAAATGTAAAATAACGAATTCAGAAATAAACAGTTGACAATTAGCAATCACCAATAGATAAAAACGAAAGAACCGTCAAAAGCATTCAAAATTTACAGGAAGAAAGTAAAAGGAAGGACATAAGGGAAAAAGGAGAAATAAATGAAAAAACTGAAAAGTACAATATTACAAAACAACTATCAATTTAAATTTATCATTTCCTCCTATCCTTAACAACCAATTAGACAAATAACTAACCATTAAATCAGTTTTCATCAAATCCGAAATTTACATTTCAATAAAAATTTTTTTCCTCTTTTGAAAATTTAAAAAATTACGTGAATCATGGGATTTTTTTCAATGTTAATTTGCTAGCAAAATGATTTTTCCCTATCCGAATTTGTAAATTGAAATGACCCTTCCCCTTCTCGGAAAATTTACAAAGTTCAATTATTAAAAATAACTCAATCAACAATAAAACAATTTCATTTTTTTTGTTTTTTGAAAACAACTGAACATTTTACAAAGCGTAATACCAGCAAAAAAAATAGAAAAAAGCTGAAATAAGCAATGAAAATTGAGGAGACGCAAACAAACAACGAAATTTTTGAATCAAATTAAGAAAAAAAAGAGAAAAACAGGCACTCACTTTTTAGATTGCAAATTTTTTATTATCACTTTGACTTTTAATTTTACGTTGCCATTCTCATTTAATAATCACAACAAGTTTGTCTCAGAAACGCAAAAAAAACAAAACAAAATTCCTAAGCGCATTTTTTTCCTTTCTCTCTCTCTCTCTCTCTCTCTGCTTAATTTTGTTGCATTTGTGATGGTTATGAGGGTGCTAGTGGTGGTGGTAGCGGTTGAGTGGTGTAAATAATCTGACCAGATGATGTTTGATTTGTTGGTACCGCAACACCACCATTGCCACCACCACGACCAACAGCAGCAGCAGCAGCAGCAGCAAGAGCAGCGGTAGCAGCATCTGTATGCATAGTAACTAATTCTGGTACAAAATTTTGCAACGGTGTCGTCGATGTTACCACTGCACCAATCATATTCGGATCAGTTGTTGCCTGTAAATTAATTAAAAAATTTTTTATTTTTTTTAAATTTTTTCTAACGAATTTCTAGAAATTTTAATACCTAAAATTTCATAAAATATTTGTTAGTAATTTATGGTATGGAGAGAAAAAAAAGAAAAAAGTTCTGCAGCTATCGTTTTGCTTACCAACTAAAGTTCCTGATGTGTGACATCGAAGTAACAGGTGACGTTTAAATTTCGAAACAAAACTTCTTTGGATAATTAAGCGATCGTGCACACTGCAGTATTAAACGAAATGTTATCTTATCAATTATTAATGAATTTAAATGCGAAAATGCCGGGAGATTTATATTTCTGCACGCATTTTCTGTTTTTTTTTATTGCAATAATATGTTAATCCGTGATCCATTTTAATCGTTATGTTGTAGGAGCGGTTTATAAAATGATGAGATTAGAGTAAAATCAGAAGATCCACAGTTTATTCGATCACTACGTTATCTTCCATTTCTAAATAATAATATTAACATTAGGCCAGAAAAAAAACAAAAAAGTAGGAGAAGTAAAAAAAATAACTAACTAACCTGAACACCATATGGCCATGGATAGAGTGGAACTGTATAAGCTTGCATAGCAACCTGAGGAATTGCTGTACCAGTTGGTGCTTGATTAGCTGTTATACTTGTACCCGGTCCAATATTTGTTAATTCAGCTGTTGGATGCAGCATTGCATTAGCACCTTGAAGTGATAAATTTTGCATTTGAGCAGCAAGGTTCCCGATTGGAGCATCTCCATAACCTGTAATTTCAATTTCAAACAAAAAAAAATTATTAAAAATTCTCAAAATGTTTAAATGCATTTTGTTTAATAAATATGATTTATAACATTTTTGATAATCTTCAATTTTATCATTTCTATCTGTTCAATTAACATTCTCTATCATACTATAACAGTTTCCGACACTTTTCTCATTCTCCGCATGTAAAACAATTGTACATTTTTTTGTAGTATAAATTATTCATATATTCTAAATGAATATTTTTAAGATAGTCCTGCAAAGAGATTTAACATTGAATTTACCTGAGAAAACATGATATTGAGGATGTGGACTGTAAACATAAGGCGATGGTGGTGTTAATAGGTATTGGTAGTTTGGATTAGTGCGGATATACTGCCCGCTTTGATCATATGGTGGTGTTGCAAAACATGGTTGCTAAAAAGAATAAAAAATTAATTTACAAAAAAAATTCCATAACACAGTAATATATTAAAATATATTCGTGATATAATTATAATATTGTTGAATGAAGGAAAAAAATAAAACACAAAAAAAAAGGAATTGAAACTTACAGTAATCTCAAGATGTGTAAGGCTATTACTGTACAACCCTGGAACACTTTGTAATGGCCGACTTTTTGTTTTCTTATTACTATCAGCATATTTTACCATTAATGGTAAACTACAACCCGGAATTATTTTTTTCCCATTCATTTCCTGTAAAGAAAAAAAATTATGTGTATGGAAAAAAACAGTTCAATATAAGTTGAATATCAATTTCAATCATTTTGTAATAAATTTACTTTAATAATTTTTGCACACAATTCTTCATTATCCATTCGAGCAAATCCAACACATCTACTCGAACCATCACCATTTTTCAATACTCTTGTACTGATTGTTGAACCATAACTTTCCAATAACTTTTGCAAATCTCTTTCTGTATAATTCGGTGGCAAATTTGCTAGGTACAAATTTGTTGGATCTTGTTCCTGTTGCTGAAAGAGGCTATTTTGGTTGTTTGGACTCAGCGCCTGCAATGAAAATTCAGCTTATTAAATATTTCTTATGGCAACGTTAAGAAAGAAAACAAAAAATGTCATTCACTCGAAACAGCTGCTGTAAAGAGGACTTTTTAAAACAATTAATAAATTACAGGTATAACAAAACAAAACAAAACAAAACAAACAAAATATAGCAAAATAAAGGAAAATAAAGCGAAACAAAACAAAAAGAAACGATAAAAATTTTACAATTCTTTTTTACATTCAATACTTCATACAATCTCTTCCTTGTTCTTTTTGCCTACTTTTTTTTCTCTGCACAACAATCTATCATCCTTAATTTTTGACAAAAAAAGACTGAACAAATTGAACTCTTCTTTCAAAAAGTTCAACTTGCACTTCTTTTCATAATCCATTTTTTAAAAAAAAATTTCCTCCATTCTTGTTCTCTATTTGAAAAGTGATAGAATCAAGGTGAGATGAAGTAACTTGTAAACTTTCCAGCATTAACAAGTTGCAAACTTTCCATCATTAACTTTTTATGTGAAAAAGTTATCCATTCAACTTTTTCAGTACGAATTTCTCGAACAAAAAGGAAAGATATATCCACGTACATATAAAAGATATACACTAAATCTGAAAATTTTTATTTCATTTGACGAAATCTTTGTTGCTTACTCAAAGTATACATTATAGAAAACAATCGCTCACAGTCTATAATTACCTTCGCCATTTGCGCTCGTACCTTTCCTTCCTGATTCAAGCCTTCAACAGCACGCAGTGCATCAGCCGCCTCCTCGAAATCAACAAATCCATAACGTTTACACTGACCAGTTGTCTTATCCTTCAATAAAAAAAGCTCTCATAAAATTCCTCAAATTTCAACAATCTAGATTTGTTGTTGGAAAAATTTTTGAGATTTAGAAAAAAAATGGCATAACAAATCCATAACGTTTACCATAATTGCTTTCGTTGATGCTATTCGGCCAAATTTAGCGCACATATCTCTTAGATCTTCATCGGTTGTATTTTGTTCAAGTCCACGAATGTAAACATTGGTCTAAATGGAATAATATAAACACAGAAGCGTAAAAATATAGAATCTGATTTTTCAACAATCATTTTTCATTCAGAACAAATTATTTAATTACTAATTTTCATCTCTTTCTTTCACCCTCTCTCTCTTTCTTCATCCTTTTGCCCCTTTTACAATAGTCTTCTTTTGAGATTCTTGCAAATTATTTCACAACAACCATCCATCATCCGGAAACCTACATTCCATTATTCCAGATAACTTTTCTTAACTAACCAAGCTTAATGATGGAGCTGGTGAACCAGTACTGTTCCTACGAGTACTTATACCTGAACTCCTTAGACCATTGCGCGATTGTGTCCCATCATTTGCGCTTCCATATCCATTGCACATATTTTGTTGCTGCAACAAAAAAGAAATATAACAAATTTCTAATTTTTCTACCAATTTTAAAAACATTGCAATTTAAGCAAAAAAAAAAAATTTTTTTTCTTTGAAATACAATTTAGTCATTATTTCTGCCTCCTTCAAACTAACAGTTTTTTTCTCACACATTTTCCACTATTTTTTCTCTTTTTCCCTTTCTTAAATTTAATTAACCCACAAAATTACGACAATCGTGCGATTTACAACGTTTCCTTTTTGAAATAATCACTACAAGATAAACTCTTAATAACAGGATGTGAATTTAAAAAAATTAAAATTACCAATAAATGACTGCCTTGTTCAGTTATAAATGTGAATTTAGTAGTATTAACAAGAAGTTATCGTTCAATAGAGAAAAAAAAAGTTTTTACAAAAGATCCATGAAAATGCTGAGGTCGAGTGAAATTTTGTCCCGTATATGCATTCATATGAGCATTCGATCGATATGGTGAAGGAGTGTGTCCAAGTACAGCTGATGATATCCCTGCCGACCTGAAATTCTCACCATGTAATTTTGCATAATTGAAGCAATAAAACGAGAACAATAAAAAGAGATCATCATGACAATTGGGAAGATGAATTCATTTGCAAGTAACAGTTATTTAATTAGCTCAAAAAAAATCATTTAATTTCAAAA